>RPOG01002304.1:8976-34266 GCA_008086565.1 Thalassoma bifasciatum | reverse complement strand
TTTCTCAACAGCTTTAAAATTCTTTTTATTTGCAAAGAATGTTTTATTTAAAAAGGTTCAAGCATAAAATAATGCCACTGTATTTTTAATTTCCATTTACAATAACTGACATTCAATTTTTAGAGTTTAATTACTGTGGATACTTGTCAGGACGGTTGCACCACCTGACATTTTGGGGGTTTGAGGAACCAAAACACAAAAAAACATGTTATATTTTAATAGTTTAAAGATGTGTTCAAATAACACAGGTTTCATAGAATAAAGAAACACATGTGATGAAATACTCAATTCATGATGGAAGGAAATATTGCACTCAGACACAAAAAAAGGGGACGTCACCTCATTGACCCTAATACAGAACTGTTCACTTGAATCTGTTCTTGAGATCTGCTGAATAAGTGAGTTACAAAACAAATCCTGATAGAAAAGAACCCTGTGATTTCTTACCATGAAGCTTTGCCACAACAAATAAATAACCTGCCAGAGGAAAACAAACAAACAGATGAAGATAAAGAAGAGAACCCAGAATAAAATCTGTCTGAAATCATGAATGAATCATCTCGCTCTCCTCTTCATGTCCAACAATAAACCAGACGTTTTACATAACCAGAATTCATTGACTCAAAAAAAAAAAAAGAAGTCAAAACTAGTGTCACACCTCCAGAAAAAAAGTGACGCAGCAGGTTTCTGTGGTCTGATAAATGATGGCAAAATAAAAAAGTGCATGAATGAGAGATTATGTGGTGGACCACGCCTCGTCCACTTTAAAGGACAGATTCAGATATTTGTCTTCACGGTCTTTGATGTCATCCCGCTTGTTCTGCGCTGATATAAAACCGGCTGCATCCACACCGCCGGCTTCTCTGAGCAAACATTCAGGGACGGTTGGTGAATCCGAGAACGACACTGTTTCAAACGCTGCAGCCGACGAAGGTCAGGACAGGACACGAGTGAGTGTTGGAAACATTTCTATTTATTTCCATTTCTCATTTTCATTGAGAAAGGATGTGTCATGTTAAAAATGTCTGATTTATCTTTTGTTTGCTGTTTGCTCTGACAGTCTATGGAAAATATTTAAAATAATTTTTTATTTCATATCTATCTTAAATACCATAAAATATCAAAACCAAATCAAAAAGCTTTATTGTCGTTGTACTCGAGTTACAGCGAGATTGGTTCAGGATGCTTTTACCGAAGTGTCAACGTGCAAGAAAAGCAATAAAGTAAAAACATGTACCAAAGCCCATGTTATAGTAGAAATAAAAATATTTGCAAAAGGTACAGACAACGCATCATGTTAAAGAAGCTGAAGTCTTGTTTATTTACTCTTTGATGGATGGAAAAGAAAAGAGAAAATATCTCTCATCCATAAAAATCTGCTCTTCTTATGTATGAAAAAAAATATTTATTTGGCACCTTTAGAAACGTTTGTTTACAAAGTGATTTTACAGCAGAGTAAAACAACAAAACTCAGCAAACAAACAGTTACGCAGCGCTGCATGATACTGCTTTATTTTTGTTTCCTGAGTTATTTATTGTGATATTTGAATCAAGTTCCCGACTGTGTTCAGTTAAATTCTCCCTGAAATGATGAGAACAGACTGTCATTAATCTCCTCTGTCTGATTTGATTATCACACCAGAAATTAAAGTGAACAAATAAATCCTTCCAGAAAGGCAAACAGGAAAAAGTCTCCAACTCTAAAGCTTCAGATTCAGTTGTAACAGTTTGGAATCAATAAAACTGAAAACAAGGAAAAAGAGAAATGTCAGAATAAATTATACCAGGTTACATAAACATACGGGTCATTATGGCTGAAACTAAAGGACATTTTTGATTAAAAAGCTTGTTATTTTTTTTCCTTTGATAGAACAAAGACTTAAATAATCCCTTTGGTTTTCAGTGAAATCAAACATGTTGTTTTGTTTTTCTTCAGAAAAAAAGAAAGTCATGTCTGAAGAGACGGTAAAGCTCTGTGTGCTCCTGCTTTTGTTTGTTGGTGAGTTCAGATATTTGAAGAAATTATACTGGAAACATAAATAGATAAGAAAATATGTATATTAAAAGAGTTTTTGTTAAAATAACATTTGTTACACAGTGACAAGCTACGGACAACTTCAAACAACAACTGTTCAATCAACAACATCAGCAACACAAACAACAGCGAAGGAGACAACAAAGACAGAGTTAACAACAATATCTGCTGCAACAACTGTTTCAACAAACAGAACAACTGCTTCAACATCTGCACAGGCAGCAACTACCACAGATTCCCAAGCAACAGCAAAAGCTAAGGCAACAACAACCCAAAATGCAGCAACAAAAGATGAAGCAACATCAAGCACAGCTGCAGAAAAAACTGCCACAGTTTCAGCATCAACAGCAACAGCAAAAACAACCAGTAGAGTTGCCTCAACAATTACTACAGATACCCCAACAACAACAACAGAAGTTAAAGCAGCAACGACCACAGCCTCAGCACCAACGGCAACTGCTCAAAAGACAACCTCAGCTTCAGCAATAACTCCCACAGAAACCTTAACAACTACAAAAAATGAAGAAGCAACAACCACAGCTGCAGCAAAACTTACAAAAGTTGTGCCAAAAACTTCTACTGTTGCCCAAAAAACCACAGAGGCTGCAGCAACATCAACCACACCTTCACCATCAGCAGCAACAGCTGCAAAAACAAGTACACCCGTTGCCCCAACAACCACCACAGATGCCCCTGCAACAACAACGGGTAAAGCAACAACAACCACAGCTTTTACATCAACGACAACCAAAGCTACAAAAACAACCTCTGCAACAGATGCAACAACAACTGCAACAGATGCTCTAACAACAACAGGTAAAGCAACAACTACCCTAGCTGCAGCAACATCAACCACAGCTTCACCATCAGCAGCAACGGCATCAACTGTTGCCCCAACAAGTATCACAGATGCCCCTGCAATAACAATGGGTAAAGCAACAACAACCACAGCTTTTCCATCAACAACAACCAAAGCTGCAAAAACAACCTCAACTACAGCAACAACTGGAACAACTGCTTTAGCAACTACAAGAGCTGAAACAAAAACAACGGGTAAAGCAACAACTACCCAAGTTGCAGCAACAACCACCACAGCTTCTCCATCAACAGCAACCACAGCTGCAGGCACAACCTCACCTGCAGCAACAACTACAACTGTTGCCTCAACAACTATTGCAGATGCCCCCACAGCAACAAAAGGTAAAGCAACAAAAAACACAGCTTCAACAGCAACAGCTGCAAAAACAACCACAGCTGCAGGAACAACCACCACAGTTCCTCCAACAACTATCACAGCTAGTGCAACAACCATAGCTGAGGCAACCAACCCCACAATTACCCCAAAAAAGACAACAGTGGCAGCAACCAGAACAACTAACACAATTGCAACAACTACAGAAGCAGAAGCTCCAACAGCTCCAACAACTACATCAACTACAGGACTCACCACATCTGCTTCAACAATCACCAGAGTTGCTCTAACAACTTCACCTGCTGCTGTACAAATCTCAGTCACCCCAGCAACTACCCCAGCTGCAACAACCATAGTTTTGACAACTTCCTCACCTGCTAAGAACACTGTTACAACTGCCGCAGCAACCACAGCTGCCGCAACATCTACCACAGCTCAAAGTAAAACAACCTCAGCTGCAACAACCACAGTTGCCTCGACAATTACCTCAGCTGCGTCAAAGGTAACCACAGTTGTTGGAACAACTTCAAAATCTGGAGCAACAACCACCAAAGATGCAGCAACAACCACCAAAGATGCAGCAACAACCACAGTTTCTACAACTTCCACGCTTGATCAAAAAACCATTGCAACTGCTGCATTGACCACCACCACAGTTGCCAAAACAACTTCTCCAGCAGTAGCAACAACCAGAGTTGCCCTGAAAACTACTTCAACCGCTACAGCAGCAACTATAGTTGCCAAAAGCACTACACTTACTGCTGCAACAACCACAGTTGTCCAAACAATTGAACAAGCCAAAGCACCAACCTCAGCTGCCACAACAACTACCACAGCTGCAACCACCCTAATTGCTCAAGCAACTACCCCAGCTGCTGCAACCACAGATTTGACAACTTCCCCACTGGCTCAGAGCACAATTACATCAACAATTGCCAAAACATCTACACCAGCTCTGGCAACAGCCACAGCTGAAAGAGCAACAGCCAAAACTACAACAGCAACAAAGGCCCTAAGAACTACCAAGGCTTCTCCTACAACCACAGTTGCCCAAACATTTACCAAAGCTGCTGTTACGACCCCAGTTGCGCCAACAACTGCCACAGCTGTGTCAAAGACCACAACAGTTCCCCAAACAACTCCAAAAGCTGCAGCAACAACCACAGTTGCCCCAACATCCACCAAAGCTGCAGCAACAACTACAGTTGCCCCAACATCCACCAAAGCTGAAGCAACAACCACAGTTTCTACAACTTCTACACTTGATCAAAAAGCAACCACCAGAGCTGTAGCAAAAGCAATTTCAGTTACTCCAACAACGAACACATCTGCTCCAACATCCACAACACGTTTGTCAACCACAGATTCCGGTGCAACTTCACCAGTTGAGCCAACAACCAAAGCAACAACCATGTCAGGAGCAACAACTGCAGTTGCTGCAACAACAGATGCTCCAACAACAACCACAGTTGCCTCAGACACTACCAAAGTTTCTCCAAAAACTACAATGACTGCTTCAACCACCAAAATTGCCAAAACAACGGAAATGGATGTAGCGACAACCTCAGTTTCCTCTGTGACTACAGCAGGTGCAGTTACAGCAACCACAGCTGCAAAAACCACAGTTGCACCAACAACAGGCAAGGTTGCCCAAACAACTATTATGGTTGCTCCAACAGCTACTGCAATAACCCAAACTTCCAAAACAACAAAACAAGCAACGGCAACAATCTCAGTTCCTTCAAAAACAGCTGCTTCAACATCCACAAAAAACTCCCCAGTTACTAAAGTTGATCTCACAGTGACTACAGCGGCTGTAACATCAACCACATCAGCAACATCTAAAACAACTGTTCCTACAACCATCACTAAAACAACAGTTGCTCCTAAAATTTCGACAGCTACTCAAAAAGTTTCAGCTGCCTCAACAAGGACCACAGCTGTTCCAACAACTATTAAAACTACTGCAACAACCATAGGTTCTGCAACAACTACAGCTACCCCCAAAACCACCACAGCCTCCCCAACAACTTCCCCTGTTGCTGCAACAGCTGCTGCAACAACTACCACAGCTGCCTTCACAGCAACCGTGGTTTCTCCAACAACTACGTTATCTTCAAGAAGTAAAACAGTTGATCAAACAACTACCACAACTGCTGTTACAACAACCAAAGCTGCAACAGAAACCGCTACTACCCCATCAATAACAGTTGCCCCAATGACTTCAACAACTCCTGCAATAACTACCCCCAAAGACTCTGCAACTACTCAAGCTAATCTAACACCAACATCAATTTCTGCAACAACAAAAACTGCAACGTCTACAACTACTGCCCTAACATCCACTTCAGCAACTGCCTCAAAAGCTGCTGCAAAATCCTCAATTGCCCAAACAACACTCCAAGCCAGTACTACATCTGCAGCTGTTGAAACGAAGACCAAAGTTGCCCCAGCAACTACAACAAAAGCAAAAACTACCACTGTTGCATCAAAAACAACCTCAGCTGTTGCCTCAACAACGAAATCTCAAAGAATAACGCCGGCTATAACAACAACAAAAGGCTCCTCAACTACTGAAACTGTTCCTGCAGCAACAACAACAACAACCGCTGATCCTACCACCACAATTGCCCCAACAACAACCAAAGACGTCCAAACAACTCCAACAACTTCAGCTGCTAAAACCACAAACAAGGTTTCAACAACAACAACTGATGCTACAACTACCACAGCTACCCCAAGAACCACAGTTGCCCCAACAACATCTGTAGCTTCTTCAACAATAAGTGCCTCTGTGACAACAGCCATAGTTGCTGCAACAACCCCTGTTGCCCAAACATCACCCCAAGCTACTGCTACACAGAACACAGCTGTGGATACAAAAACGACAGTTGCCTCAACAACTGCAACACTTCATAAAACAACTGCTACAGCAACTACCCTTGCTGCACAAACAACCACCACAGCTCCTGCAACAACCACAGTATCCCCCAGTAGTAGGACAACTGTTGCAACACTGGCAAAGGTTGCCCCAGCAAAAACTACCACTGTTGCATCCACAACAACCAAAACCCGGACAACTTTAACACCTGTGACAACAACAACCAAAGACTCCCCGACAACTGAAACTGGTCTAACAACAACTTCAGGTGTTGAAACCACAAGTACAGTTTCTCCCACAGCAGCAACTGCTGTAACAACCACCACAACAACCCCAACAACAACCAAAGCTGCTGTAACAACTACAGAAGCTGCTGCAAAAATCCCAGAAGTTCAAACAACTACCATCACTGTCCCAACAACAACCAAAATTGCCCCAACAACTAAAACAGCTAAGGCAGCTACCAAAAGCTTCCTCGCTACCAAAGCTGGTCTACCAACAACTTCAGCTGCTGAAAAAACTACAACAGTTGCTCCAGTAACTATGCCTGCACTGACAAGCACTGCAGCTGCTGCAACAACTATACGTTCCGCAACTACTGCAGCAATTTCAGGAACAACTAGCACAGCCGTTACGGCCCCAGTTGTCAAACTAACTACTTCAGCTGCTTCAATGACCACCACAGTTGCCCAGATAACTTCACAAGTGGGAGCAACCCCCAAAACCACATTGACCACCCCAGCAACCACCACAGCTGCATCATCAGCAACCACTGGGGCCCCAGCAACTACAGTGCCTTCTGTATTAACTACCACAGTTGATCAAATGACTGCAGTGGCTACATCAACGACTCTTATTCCCCCAGTGACAACCACAGCTTCAGCAACAACAGCAGATGCAACAGTGACTAAGACAGCTGCAGCAACAACTACCACCATACTCTCTCCAACTACCAAAACTTTTGGGACACAAACGTCAATCTCTGCAACAACAACTTCAACAAAAACTTCTAAAACAACTTCCCCTACAACCATGAGATTTTTTGCAACAACATTTTCTACATTTTCTGCAGCTGTGCCAAAAACAACAGCAACTCCCGCAACAATCACAGTTGACCAAACAGCCAAACCAGCTGAAGCAAAAACTACCACAGCTGCCCAAACAACTGCAACATCATTAGAAACAGCTACCACAGTTGATCAAACAACTGCCATTGCTGCCTCAACGACTCTTATTCCCCCAGCAACGACCATAGCGTCTGCAACAACAACCAGGGCTGCAACATCAGCAGACGCACCAGTGACAAAGGAAGCTCCTGCAACAACTACCAACCAAGATACCACAACAACTACGACAGCTGCAGCAACAACTACCAAAACTTCTGGAACACAAACTTCAATCTCTGCAACAACAACTTCAACAAAAACTTCTAAAACAACTTCCCTTACAACCATGAGATTTTATGCAACAACCGTTTCTACAATTTCTGCAGCTGTGCCAAAAACAACAGCAACTGCTGCAACAGTCACGGTTGACCAAACAGCCAAACCAGCTGGAGCAACAACTAACGCTGCTCAAACAACTGCAACATCATTAGAAACATCTACCACAGTTGATCAAACAACTGCCATTGCTGCCCTAACAACATCAACAGTGACACCAAAAACAACTAAAGGAGCAAAAGTTAGCATAGCTACATCAGCAACAGCTGTTGCCCAAACAGCAACCAAAGATTCCCCAACTACTGAAGTTGGTCCAACAGCAACTTCAGCTGCTGAAACCAAAAGCATCGTATCTCCCACAGCAGCAGCTGATGCAACAACAACCACAGCTTATTCTACAACAAGTGCTTCCGAGGCAACAACTGTAGCTTCTGCAACATCAAGAGTTACCATAGCAACTACAGAAGCTACTACAAAAACCCCAGTTGCCCAAACAGCATCCTCGGTTGGTGCTACTTCTACATCTGATAAAACAGCAACCCCAGTTGCCCCAACAAGTAGCCCAGCTGCACCAACATCAACCACAGTTGGTCCAACAACCACAACTACTAGAGCAACTTCTATCAAAGACTTTACATCTACTGAAGCTGGTCAAACAACTTTGGCTGCTGCAACAACCACCACAATTACCCCAACAACTACCACTGCTGAACCAACATCAACTACAGGTTTTGCAACAACAATTCCTGAAATGACCACTGCAATGTCCCAAAAAACAACTACGGCTGCTCCAGAAACCAAAGTTGCCCTTAGAACAACAGTATTCCCCACAAATAACCCAGAAAGTTCAACAACTTCAACAGCTAGTGCATCCACTACGGTTGTTGCACCAACAGCTACCACATTTGCTTCAAGAACAATTGCAACATCTCCTGTAACGAAAATTGCAGTTTCCCCAGCAACCACCACAACTTACCCTACAACCACAGCTGCTTCAACAACCACCATTGTTGCCCCAACAACTATCAAAGGTAGTCAAATAACCAAAACAGGTTCCCAATCAACAACCATGGCTGTCTCAGCAACTACATCAGATGTTGCAACAACTTCCATACCTGATGCAATAACAACTAGAGTAAACCCTGTACCTGTAACAGTTGCCCCAACAACCACAGAGACCACAGCTGAGACAATGACAGTTGCAACGATTACAACCACAGATTTCCCAGCAACAACCACAGCTGCTGAAATACCTACAACATCGGCCACAACAAGAAAAGTTGCCCAAGAAACCAATACAGGTACTGCAACAGCCAACAAAGTCACCCCCAAAATTTCCACACCTTCCCCAAAACCCACCACAGCAAAAGCAACTTCCACAACTGCCCCAATAACTACCACTGCTGCTGCAACAACAACCACAGTTGCTCAAGTAACAACTACCGCAGCATCCCCAACATCAGCCAATGTTGGCACAACTGCAACTGTTCAACCTCCAACAACCAGAGCTGTAACAATAACAACTGCAGCAACCACCTCAACCACATCTTTTAAATCACAAACTCCTGCTGCAAAATTAACATCGACAGCAACTGTTGCAACCACAGCTGCCACAACAACTACCACTGATATCCAAACCTTTACCACGTCTACAAATACAATCATAGTTGCTCAAAACACAGCAACACAATCAACACCATTAGCCACAACAACAACTTCCACCCCTGTTTCAATGACAAGCCTTGCTGTTACTCACACAAGAGATGCAACATTTACCACAGTTGCAGGCCAGACTACAGCTTCAGCTACTGGAGCAACTTCTGCAGTAGCCCCAGACACAGCAACAAATGTTGACACAACATCCACAGCTGGTCTTACAACAATCACGGCCGCTTTTGAAACAACCACAGTAGCCCAGACAACAAACTCAAATGTTGCTTCTTCAGCAACTGCTAATCCAACGACCAAATCGGCTGCAACAACTTTCATCTCCCCTGTTGCATCAAAAACCACAGATTCACCAGCAACTACCATATTTTTAGATGAGTCCACAACTAAAACAGCTGAACCTTCCCAAACCACAGCAACGACAACAGATTTGTCCAAGACAACCAAAGTTTCCACAACTGAATCCAAAACTTCACCCACAGTTGACTTTATGACAACAACGGCCACAGTCCCAACAACAACCATTGCTTCAAAAGCAACCCAAGCTGCTGCAACAATCACAGCACAAAGTATAACTACTCCTGCAGCTCAAACACAAAGAACAGCTGATTTAACATCAACAGCCACTGTTGCAACAAGAATGCAACCTGCCAAAACAACCACAGCTGCAGACAAGACTATGACTACAAGCCTGACCACACCCTTAGTGTTTGCATCAACAAAAGCTGCTGCAGCAACATCCCAAAATGCCGCAACAGCATTCACTACTTCACCAGCAACAACTGCACTTCTAAAAACAGCCAAAGCAACCAAGACCACAACTTCCCAGAAATCTACTTCAGCAACTGCCATGAAATCAAAAACATCCCTAGCTTTCACTTCGGCCAGCCAAGCAACAAAAACAGCATTTACAGTCATCTCAGAAGTTGCCCCATCAATTGCCACAACCACCACAACACTGGTATCTGATGCCCCACAAGCAACTACAGCTGCAACAGCAAAGACCACACCAGCTGCAGGAGCAACCATATTCCCATCTTCAACACTTCCAGCTACTACAACTACACCCACAGTTGGACTAAAAAGAACCACAGCTGCAGCAACTGGTACTACAGCTGTTACAACCACAGTTGCCCAAACAACTACTTCAGCTGCTTCAATGATAACCACAGTTGCCCAGATCACTTCACAAGTAGCAGCAATAACCCCGCTTAGTCCAACAACCACTGCAGTTTCTTCATCAGCTACAGCTGCAGCAACAACAACCAAAACTTCTCTCAAATCTGCTACAACAATTCTCACAACAACTACAAAAGTTGCCCAAGCAACCAATACAGAAGTAAAAACAACCAATGCTGCACCAACAACAGCAGCCAAAGCCCCAACAAGTACAACAGCTTCTGCAAGAACCCTTATTGCCCAAACAACTTCACTAGCTTCCTCAGCAACTACCAAATCTGCAGCAACAACAGTTACCCCGTCAACCACAACAGCTCTGACAACAAAAGATTTCCAAACAACTTCAACCTCTGTAGCAATGACAGATGCCCCAACAACAGCCACTGGTTCTGCAACAACCACGGCTTCTCCTCCAACAGTAACAACAGCAATTGCAACAAAAACAATGGCTGCTGCAAAAGCCACAGTTGCCCCGCCAACTACAAAAACTGTTGCAAGAACCCAAGTTACTCCATCAATTACCACATCCACCACAGCATTGATATCTGCTGCCCCACAAGTTGCTACAGTGACAAAAACTATTGTAGCAACATCAGTTGCAGGGGAAACCATATTCTCACTTTCGACAGCTCCTGCTACTAATACATTCGCAGATGGACAAACCGCAACTTTATCAGCAACAACCTCAGCTGCTACAACTACACCAACAGCTGGACCTACGCAAACAACCAACAGAGCGGCAGCAACAACTAAAGCTCCTGCAATGTCAACCATCACAGCCATTAAAACAGCAACAGCTGCAGCATTCAAAACGAGCCCGACAACTTCTGCTGGCCCAACTACAGACTCAGATACAAAAACATCAACAGCAACTTCTCTCATAAATCTCATAACAGGCAATGTTGCTAAAACAACAGCCACAATTTTGGCACAGAAAACAGCCCCAATGACAGTTACAAATGTTGGGACAACAGCCACAGCAACAACAGCAATCCTAAATCAAAAGAAAACCACAGTTGCCAAAACAACTATAGTATCAATAGCTCCAACTAAAACTACAAGTGTTGGGCTCACAGTTGCCCAAGTGTCAAAAATTAATACAGACCAAACAGCAACCACTGTCGCTCCAGCAACTACAAAGTCACAAAGGAACACAGCTTTTTCTACAATTAGCAAAATATCTGTTGCCTCGCAAACGAAAACTACCATTTCAACAGCAACAGGTAATACGGAAGCAACCCTGACAGCAACCTCCCAAATAGCGCCAAAAATCACTGCTGCTGCAAAAACAACTACAACAAAACCTGCAGTGGGCCCGATGGAAACAACCTCAGCTACTAAACTTCTGACAGGAGAGGCAACAACCACACAGGCAATGGCATTAGTTCCCCAAAAATTAACTGCTGTGGGAGCAACCACAGATGTGGCAACAGTGGCCTCTGCCCCAGCCATCATTTCTACAGCTTCAAGCGTTCCAGGTTTAAGCACCGCTGAGGCCCAAACAGGAACAACTACAGTGGCAACAGCAGCAACCACAGCCACTCCAGAAACCAACAAAGCAATAACCACCAAGGCTCCATATACAGCAAACTCAGCTGCCTCAGTAACTGTGACAACTCCAGCCAAGGCAACTGCTTTCATAGTATCTGGTGCAATAACAACAGTTGGTCAAGCAGCAACTGCAGTGGTTTCTGAATCAACGACAGCAGTTGCAGCAATTAGCCGAGCCGCTCCAGGTAAAATGACCACATTTGAACCTGGAACTAATACAGATAGTACAGCAGCAATAAAAGTTCCATCTACAGTTGCCTATGGGGTGTTCACAGTTACAACACCAGCCGGGACTAAAAAGGGGACGACAGTGGAGACAGTTTCACAACCTTCCGTTGTCAGCACATCTGATAAAAGTCAAACTGGGGCCCCAGAAGCAACTACAGATAAAGTCAGAGAAATAGCCACTGTTCAAACAGCAACATCTCCACAGTCACAGGCAACGACTGCTTTTGCACCAGCAACTGTGCAAAACACAGGCTCAACTACCAGTGTTACACCACCTTTCCCAAATTCAAGAGTAACAACCAGTGTGACACAAACAACTTTTCCAAACTCAGGAGCAACAGCCACTGTTGCACTTACACCTTTTTCAGACTCAGGGGCAACTACCACTGTTTTGCCCGCACCTTCATTAACCTCAGATGCAAAAACCACTCTTGCACCATTGTCTGCTAGCTCAGGTGCAATGATCACTCTCGCAACAGGTCTTTCAGCAAACACAGGTGCAACACTACCTGTTGCACCAGGAACACCAATTTCAGAAGCAACAACCACTGTTGGACCAGCAACTTTACCAAACTCAGGGAAAACCACCAATGTTTCACCAGCAATTTTGCCAAACTTAGGAACTAAAACCACTGTTGCCATGGCTAACTCTCCACAGTCAGGGTCAACAACAGCTTTTGCCACAGCAACTTCATCAAACATGGGACAAGAAACCACTTTTGCACCATCATCTTTGCCGAACTCAGCAGCGACAGCTACCATTGCCCTAGCAACTGTGCAAAACTCAAGAGCAACAACTAAAGTTGCAACAGCAACTATGCCAAATTCAGGGAAAACCACCACTGTGTCAGTGGCAATTTCGCCACACTCAAGACCTCCAAAAACTGTTGCAGCAGCATCAGCTACTTTCCCAAATTCAGGAGCAACAACCATTGTTTCACCAGCACCTCTACCAAACACAGATGCAACAACTAAATTTGCAACAGCAACTTTGCCAAATTCATTGAAAACCACCTATATTTCACCAACAACTGTGCAAAACTCAGGGAAAAATAGCAATGTGTCACCAGCAACTTTGCCACATTCAGAACCTCCAACAACCGATGCAACAGCTAGCTCTCTACAGTCAGGAGCAACAAACTCTGTCCCACTAACAACTTTGTATAACTCAGGAACTAAAACCCCTTTAACAACCTCTACCTCTCCACATTCAGCACCTTCTCTAAACTCAGGAGCAACTACAAATGTTGTCCCAACAATTGTGCCAAACTCAGGAGGAGCAACCAGTGTTGCACCAGCGCCACCAAACTCAGGGGCAACAACCAGGCTTGCACAAGAAACTTCTCAAGACTTAGGAGCAACAACCATTGCTGCACCCCAATCTTCTGTTCAAACAGGAGCAGCAACTCTTTCAGCAGCACCACCAGATTCAAGAACTACAACCACTGTTGCAAAAGCTAGTTACCCACAGTCTGGGGCAACAATCACTTTTGCACCAGGCACATCATTAGACACAGGTGCAACGACCACTGCTGCGATTGCAACTTTACCAAACTCAGGAGCTACAACCACTGTTGTTCCAGCATCACCAAATTTCAAGGCAACAACAACCTTGCCAAACTCAGGGGGAACACAGACTGCTGCAACAACAACTGTACCAAACTCAGGGGCAATAGTCACTGGTGGACAAACATCTTCTCCAAAATCAGGTGTAACAATCACTGTTGCACCATCCATTTTGCCAAACTCAGGAGCAACAACCATTTTTGCACCAACATCTTCATCAAAGTCAGCAGGAGCAACCACTGTTGTTCCAGCGTCAACAAAATTAGGGGCAACTACAACCTTGCCAAACTCAGGAGCAGCAATCACTGATGGACAAACATCTTCTCCAAAATCAGGTGTAACAACCACTGTTGCACCAACATCTTCATCAAACTCAGCAGGAGCAACTACTGTTGTTCCAGCACTACCAAACTTAGGGGCAACAACACCTTTGCCAAACTCAGGGGTAACACAGACTGTTGCAACAACAACTGTGCAAAACCCAGGGGCAACAAACACTATGGAACAAAAACCTTTTCCAGACTCAGGGGCAACAACAACTGGTGGACAAACATCTTCATCAAACTCAGCAGGAGCAACTACTGTTGTTCCAGCATCACCAAATTTCGGGGCAACAGCAACCTTGCCAAACTCAGGGGGAACACAGACTGCTGCAACAACAACTGTACCAAACTCAGGGGCAGCAATCACTAGTGGACAAACATCTTCACCAAAATCAGGTGTAACAATCACTGTTGCACCAACATCTTCATCAAAGTCAGCAGGAGCAACTACTGTTGTTCCAGCATCACCAAACTTAGGGGCAACAACACCTTTGCCAAACTCAGGGGGAACACAGACTGTTGCAACAACAACTGTGCAAAACCTAGGGGCAACAAACACTATGAAACAAAAACCTTTTCCAGACTCAGGGGCAACAACAACTGGTGGACAAATGTCTTCTTCAAAATCAGGTGTAACAACCACTGTTGCACCAACATCTTCATCAAACTCAGCAGGAGCAACTACTGTTGTTCCAGCATCACCAAATTTCGGGGCAACAGCAACCTTGCCAAACTCAGGGGGAACACAGACTGCTGCAACAACAACTGTACCAAACTCAGGGGCAGCAATCACTAGTGGACAAACATCTTCTCCAAACTCAGGAGCAACAACCATTGTTGCACCAACACTGACAATCTTACCAACTAAACAAGTCCCTGGACGACCCACAACGACCCTTGGACCAACCAGAAGTTCTTTTGTTAAAACTACCAAAGTTTTAGGAAGAACAACAGCCACAAAAACAGGGACGACAACTGTTAAAACAGCAGAATCAACTGTTGCCGAGGTGGTGTTGCCAGCTACAGCACCACCACCACAAGGAGCAGCAGCACCTGGAGCAACAGCAGCAACAACCCCAGCAAACCCTAAAGTGACAACCCCAAAAGACCCACCTGTACCACCTCAAGGAGCAACAACTGTGTCCACAGCCACAACAACTGTAGCAACAGCAGCAACAACAGGAGCTCCACCTGCAGAAACAACCGTCACCTGCTCTGCAGACGTCAACCAAACGAGCTTTATTGTGTTGATCTGTTTCCCACTTTTATTATTTATGAACTTAATACAACAGTAGAAAAGAAAACTCTGTATGTTGGGTGTAAATAAACGTTATGGGGTCATGATACTCAGACGTATTTATTCAGTAACTTAAAAACTTGTATGTAAACCACTGGCTTCATAAAGTGTAGAAGAAATTGCTCTTTTGTTGTAGACTTTTGTGTTGTCGTGTCCTTTTATTATTTCCTTGTTTGTAGTATGTGTGACTGATTGGTGGTTTGCTGCTGCAGTTATAAGAAGATAAGCGTGTCACTCATCTTTCACTTTTGTATATCACACTCCTGCGGGGCATATCTGTCAGCCATCAGGAAACAGCGACAGGTTTTTGGCAACGACGCCTGTTTGACAACAAGAGATTAAACAAAGTCAACATCATAAATCCAAACGAGTTCAGAGATTCAAACCGTTACATATTCATACACTGTAAAAGATCACCGGGATCTTAACCAGACGTTCTGAAATGATGAGGTCCGGCCAATCAGAATGAAGGGGGTTTGTGGAGTGGGGAGTCTTAAAGAGACAGCGGCTAAAACAAAGTGTTTCAGACAGAGGCTGGAATAAGAGTTTCCTATAACACCAAGGAGAGAAATGATATGGATTTTTATGAGCAATTAATCATGTAAAGACACTATGAGGCACCAGAGAGAAATTTTAAGACAAAAAGAAAGAATGATAGCTCCCCTTTATGGATGTAAAACCAAGTCTTTGGGTTTGGATTTATATCTGGACAGCAGCTTTGGGTTACAACCCCAATTCCAATGTAACTGGGACATTGTGTAAAACATAAATAATGCACCATGGGCTGAGAACAATCCTGATCGTCCTTTTCCTCTTTGGCCCTGAGGACACCACGTCCATGATTTCCAAAAAGAGTTCTGCAGCGTTTGTGTGTGTTGTTGATGTGTGACTTTGTCTTTGCATGGTAGAGTTTGAACTGTCACTTGTAGATGTAGTGATGAACTGTGTTAACTGACAATGGTTTTCTGAAGTGTTCCTGAGCCCACGTGCTAATATCCTTTACACAATGATGTGGGTTTTTAATGCAGCGCCGCCTGAGGGGTCAAAGGTCACGGCCATTCAATGTTGGTTTTGGGCCTTGCTGCTTACGTGCAGAGATTTCTCCAGATTCTCTGAATCTTTTGATGATATTATGGTCTGTAGATGATGAAATCCATCAATTCCTGCAGTTGGACAAAGTTGAGAAACATTGTTCTTAAACTGTTGGACTGTTTGCTCACGCAGTTGTTGACAAAGTGGTGAACCTGGCCCCAAACCAGTAAAGCTCTGAACGTACAGTAGTGACGTTTCAGTCCCGTCTTATCACTGACTTACTGTAGCTTAAACTCTGTCATCTATATTCTGATTTGTTCCGTGTTTGTAAATCTTTGTTTTGTTTTGAATGAGCAGGAAATGCCAAGAGATCAACAGCTTCTCACAACACTTCACTTCACTGGCACCAGTCTCAGTGTCGGGCTCTGAGCCAAATATAAGGGATTTGTGTTTGGAAAAGAGTCAAGAATTCAAGAATGTTTCATACCAATTCCTTTTGTAGAGCAATAAATACAGGAGGAAGATTATCAGTCGTTTTTGACTCATTCAAGGAAAATATATATGCTTTAATTAACGTGCTGGGCAATGAATTGCATATTCAATACAACTTTTTTTTTTTGCAGTAGCTGTTTCTGCTCTACATCAGTGTCACTAAACCAAAGAGACAAACTGTTCAAAACTACCTTTGACAGAGAAACTAAACAAGTGGAGTAATGTGGTAAAAACAGCAAAAAAATAGCAAAAAAATAAGTTCAAAAGGGGAGAAAATTGGCAGAAAACTTGGAAAATGGTAAAAAAAAAAGAAAAAAAAAAACTTTTCAGAGTCATGACATCTCTCTTTAAAATCTCCTTTTCTGTCTTAATGTTAAGTAATATTCAAATTTCCTGATACACTGAATTTAGTGTTTTCATCCTCTGTAAGACTTTAATCATCAACATTTACAGAAATGAAGGCTTAAAATAATTAATTCTATGTTGAATGGGTCTATATAATATCTTGGTTTACCTTTCTGAAATGAGTGACAAAAACATGTAACTTTTTATGATGTTCTCATTTTTTTTAGATATACATGTCTGTGCAAACTGTTGTTTTTCCCCAAAATAATAATAAAATAATAATGAAAATACAATTGCAATACAGAGCGGGAAAAAAGATCGCAATTAGTTTATTTTTTACAAATTGTTTAGCCCTAACTTTATCCTACAGCTGGACTATACTATTGCTCTTCTTTTTATGGACATTTTGCATTCAGATTGATTATAAGAAAGTTTCAGGATTTTATTCATCTTTTGTTGATGGTGCAACAAAAATTTTAGTCTATATTTTTACTTTTTTTTCCTGTGTGTGCCCCAAAATTACACTACAATGTCGTTAGTGGGGGGTAAAAGTATCCTATTAATGCAGGGCTTTATTTTTTCTGTAATATGCAAACTCCACTGCACTAAAAAAAAGTGGTGAGAAAACCTCAAAACATCCACGTAATCATGAAAAAAGTCAGTTAAAGCCTCGATTATGTAATAAACTTGCATCCTTATGAAACAGGGTGAGAAAATTGTTGTTAGTTGAACTGAAAAACAAAAATAGGTCGATGTTTTCAGGGCATTGTGTGAAAAAAGAGGTCATTATCATTAAAGTTTACAGCTCAGAAATTATAATTCTTGTTTTCACCCACGCCCAGTTTTTCTGAACAGATGTTGCTGAGAACCTTCGATTGCTTTTGTGAAACCTCCAAAATGAAGTTTTATTGAAGCCTTTCAGAGAGTTTTAGGACATGAAAAGTCTGAGAGCATCTTCCTTTCAGAGAAACAGGTACAGCTTTGTGTGACTCAGTGAATATTTGAGCCGTAAAGTCTGCGCACGCTGGGATGGGCACACGTCGGACCAAACCCTGAACTGGAAGAACTGGTTACAGATAATGGATTAATGTTCTGTAAACAGCGCCTCTCGTTCTGCCTTTTGTTCGTCCCGTTAGGTGGGACCAACAGACAGTTACGCATCAACATGCTTGGTACAAATAGATCATCTGTGAGCTGCTTTGATTCCCTCAGCGACACAATAAATTTAAAAAATCACACGTCAATCTGGTTCTGACGGAGGAGGTTAGTCAGCGTTCAGGAAGTTGATGCTCATCACATGGTTATCTTTACCCAAACATCCCTAATGGCTGCAGATGCAGGATTGGTATGAAGTACCACAACACTGACATCATCAACAACGACAACAACAAGAGGGGACACAGCAACTGCAGTTGATACAATGGAAACAATGGTCTCCTTTGTGTCAGACCTTTTTTTTTAGCTTTGACCAATCAGGTGTCAGCAGGTTTTGCGTTAAGTCCCAGGCTGGCTCGCCAATTATAGCTACATTTTGACCCATTTTTCAAAAAATCTGCCTCTTCACGTCAACTTTTTCCTCACTAAGAAACATCAACTTACTCACAAACAGGAAGTTTCCACTTTCATGGCTGAAATATTACAAGTGACACTGCAACACTGAGAGCTTTAAATTGTTGTTGTGCATCATCTGACGTCCTTTACCTAAACAAACAATGCCCTCCGTTGAGCTTGAACTTCTTTTAGCATTGACCAATCAGGTGTCAGCAGGTTTGGCGTTAATCCCCTGGCTGGCTCGCCAATTATAGCTACATTTTGACCACAGATACATTCCCCCAGAAATTAGTGTTAAATGTCTAATTTTGACAATTTATAAGGTACAAATTTGCACAAACTAGTCCCACGTTTTTAAAAAAATAATGTTTGGATTTTGGATATGTTAGATAAGTTGACAATGAAAAGTTATCAAAAGATTTTTTTTGTAGCTCAATGGGCGCGACCTGGGTAAGCAGCCAAAGTTGACAAGTTTCTCACCAACATGCAAATGTGAATAGGGCAATGTTGGATCAGGACCAAAATACACACACACACACACACACACACACACATGTTCAGTGTCACAGCCTGAGTGCATGTTTGGCATGTTGTCCGTTTTTTTAACAAAGGTTGGTGCCATTGCTGGCAACAGGAAGACATGGCTTTTTGCTGATGCAGTTCTTGGTGCAAATAATGTGGGCACTCTTTTTATAAGTATGTTTTTTATTTTGTTTATTCCCTCTCTAAAATTACAATAAAACAGAAACACTTCTCTTAAATGCTTGAGAATCCTCCCGATTTTTGTCGTTGTAAATATCTTTATATAATGACAAATGAAACAAATCTTTATATAATGACAAATGAACACTGCAATTTTTGCACAGTAATTATTTTATTCTGTCTATTTGTTAAAAAGGCTAGTTGATTGTGTTCTACTTTTATTCTCTTTTTTATTGTATATTTGTATATATTTACATTTTATTATTCTCATTTCTATGATTGGGCTTGCTCCGGGACCAGGGTAACCTCATTTCGTCCCACCCATGTTTTACATGGGTTGTATGACAATAAAACTCCTTAAATAATGCACATGCATTAAAAGTATGTCAACACTTTGTGAACATTTCCTGCGTGCATTGTCGTCTTCCTTTCTTCCCCGCTCTGAAAAAAACTCCTCACCTGCGTGTTTCAACTTGTTGATTCTGTTCGTATAATTTCTGCAGAGCTCTGTCTGTGAGTAAACAGTCCACAGCAATAAAAAAAGACAAACAACTCGTACACAGCTTCTATAATTGAGACCAGTTTCTGCTCATTTGTCAGAGTCCGAGAAATTGCACCTGCTGCCGGGCATCATGGGAGTCAGGTGACACTGTAGGAAACATGGTTCAGTCTATTTAAGGGGGTGAAGACTTATCACAGAGATCCACAGAAAATGGAACAATTAAAGCTCATAATCGGCCAAAAATAGGATTTCTAAGGCTATTTCTGTCTGTTTGTGGGGAAAAAATTAAAAAAGGTACCCTGAAACAGAGAATGAAGGTGCAAATAAGAAGAACTTGTTGTCCAAAAAGTCCTGACCTTTGCCTCTGAATAAAAATGTAAACATCTTTTAAGGGGAACAATCAAAGTTGAAATAAAACGTGTTTGTGTGTATGGGTACCAAGACACTTTGTCCTTTGCTTTGATTAAAGGCGTAAAAAGCACAAGAAACACCAAAGCTTCAAAAATAATATGAAACACAAGTTAATGTTTGGCCTTGTATGAAGTTTATGGGTTCTCCTAGATAAGGTACCCTGAAACGTGTCTAAGTTGACCATGAAACAGCTTCATGGTTTAGGGGCAACTCAATACTTCTGTTTAAATATTTCTTAGTCGGCTTCGATGGGTAGCGTGAAATCAGATTTCAAAGAACATTGTTTCGCAAACAGAGGGTACCTCAATACAGATGTTGCAGGATTTAAGGGGTACCTCACAGGCTTTCATGGGTTGGTATAGAGTAGGTATCAAACGACATTGTAAAACAAACACCTAAGAGGGGTACATAAAAACAGAGGTTCAGTTTAACACACACATTCAGGGGTACCTCTCTAGCAGTGGTTCCCAACCTTTTCAGATTCAGGGCCCACTTTTAAGTCTCAAAAATGTTTGCGGCCCACCCTCAACTCTTTAAGTATGGAGGCTTTATAATGCCTTGTTCGAGCTCAATTTGTAACAAAGATCCAAATTGAAAATGTAACTGGTCAATAATGTAACAGATGCTTTGCCCAAAACCTAATAACCATTTAACAACAATGTAACAACTTGTTAAATTTTGGGTCAGTGATTATATTTTTGGGTTATACAACATTGTTCTATTGCATTTCAAGTTTTATTTAATTTTCTTTTATTATTATTACATTTCAGGTTTTTGGTAAATTTGAGGTCATGTTACATAACTGACTTTTGACATTTTAAACATTTTTCTGTATATTTGTATCTTTTATAATTACCCCATATTAAAACTCAGACTGTTTTGGAAATGATTTGGCGGCCCACTTTCAATACCTCTACGGCCCACCAGGGGGTCACGGCCCATAGGTTGGGAATCACTGCTCTATAGTCCATGAAACCAATTTGATGGGAAGTGTGAAAAAAAGGTTTAAAAAGATTTTAAATGAATAAATAATTAAAATACAAAAGGTACCTCAATACAGATGTTGAGGCATTTAAGGGGCACCTCTCAATGTGTTTCATGCTATAATGCAGTGGTTCCCAAAGTGGGGGTCGGGACCCTTTGGGGGGTCGCGAGACATTGATAGGGGGTCATGGAATGTGTCCCAAAATCGAAAACTGAAAAATTCATGAACATTTTATCCATTATTGTGAGAATAAAAGCAAAAATTGGGGTGAAAGATAATATAAAATTATGGTTTTTCACATTTCTTTGTTCAAGTTTGATGCCGTGAACTCAGCAAAGTGCACATTAGTCTGTAAATTTTCTATCGATCAGTTAAATTAAGTATCCTCAGGGAGGGTTTTGTTGGTTTTTGTCTGTTTTTGGATTGTACCATTAGTGTTGTACCACAGCAGGGGGTCACCAGTCCCTAACGCTGCTATTTTGGGGGTCACAGGCAGAAAAGTTTGGGAACCCCTGCTATAATGGGTGGTGGGAAAATAGAATTGAAATGATGATATAAAACAAGCACCTAAGTTGGGTGCTTTAAAACAGAGGTTATAGTAAAGACATAGATTAAGGGGTACCCTGGAACATGTTTCATTTATCTTATGAAACAGGCTTTGGTGGGAGAAGAAGTGAAAAACGATTCTAATAATGCGAAGAAAATTAGGTTGGCTAAGAACAGGTCGGAAATGACGATGTAAAACGAACACATAAGAGGGGTACCTAGAAACAGAGGTTAAGTGTAACACACACATTCAGGGGTACCTCAGGGGTAGTCCATGAAACCAGCTTTGATGGGAAGAGTGAAAAAAAGGTTTTATCAATCAATCAATCAATCAATCAATCAATCTTTATTTATGTAGCGCCAAATCATAACAAATGTTATCTCAAGACACTTAACAAGACATTAATTGGTTGATACCTGTTAATGTTAGAGTATTTAGTTATTTTATTAACAGAGACCCAACATCAAGACAGGATAAGGAGTGTTATCTCATCTCGATCCACCATGAGTTCAGCACTTTGCAGCAGCTTTTAGTAAGTTACAGTGGCAAGGAAAAACTTCCCTTTAACGGGCAGAAACCTCAGACAGACTCATGTTAGACAGAGAGAGAGAGAGAGAGAGAGAAGAAAAATTGGAGAACTGTCAAAGCCACAGCAGCAGGAGTCAGGTCGTCCCACATCAGCTGGTAGATCCACAGCAACAATCCAGATGAACCTACAAACAAGCTCAGAGACTCCCAGAGGATCATGGTTAATAACTATAATAGTGCATTAAGATAAAAGTTAGACTGACAGATAGAGGAGAAAGGGAAACAGAAGCCTAGTGTGTCAGTTTCCCCCCGACAGTCTAAACCTATAGCAGCATAACTAAGAGCTGGTTCAGGCCTGATCCATCTCTAACTATAAACTTTATCAAAAAGGAAAGTTTTAAGTCTGCTACTAAAAATAGAGAGGGTGTCCGCCCCCCGGACCTCAATTGGTAAGTTGTTCCAGAGAAGAGGAGCCTGATAACCAAAGGCTCGACCTCCCATACTACTTTTAGAGACCACAGGCACAGTCAGCAGGCCTGCATGCTGAGAGCGCAGTGATCTAGACGGGTAATATGGAACTATAAGCTGTTTAAGATAGGACGGCCCAATGTTATTTAGGGCTTTATAGGCCAGGAATTTTAAAAAGGAGCAAATAATGCAAATACAAAAGGTACCTCAATACGGATGTTTAGGGATTTAAGGGGTTCCCCTCAACGTGCTTATTATTCAACGTAACATGCTATAAATAAGGAGGATTAAAAATAGATTTCTAATAACAATGAAAAACAAACACCTTTTCTCCGGATGACTAAGCTGCTGTTTTTAAACGCTGACATTTACATCAACACTGTTATTTTTAACTTTAACTATCCGCCTCTTTTTTCGTTCCTCATCTTCTCAGTTCTTCTGTCTTCACATTTGGGAAATCACATGTAGGTTTTCGAGAAGGAAGAACATTTTTAACACCTTCAGTGTAAACTCATGTTAGAAAAATGTCACAGTGTGTGTGTGAGTGTGTGTGTGTGTGTGACATCCTGGATTTAATCATAGATCTGATTTTGGTGGAATGCAGCATGGTTGTAATTAGTTCTCATACACACCTTAATGACGAGAATCATAATTACTCACCTGGTTTCAAGGCTTTTGTCCTTTCTGAGTATAAATGGAGCTGAATGAGAGAGAATCATCACTTCATCAACACAGAAGACGACAAACAAGCAAAGAAAAAAAACACCTGTGAGTACACTTTACTTTATTTTTACCTGCAGAATTAACTGGGTTTTTTTTTCATACATTAAAATCATTTAGTGATTTTTTTTTTAATAGAATTTAAATATAACATACAATTTCTCAGTTTTAAAACAAGTTTGTCTTTGGCTTTGAGAACTATTTTTATTAGAAGCAAAGATAAAGGAGCCTGAGAAATATAATTGACCTACATTTTCCATCAGTTTAAGTTTACAGTGTTTTAAAACCCTTAAACATTATTATTTAACATTAGTTTAATATGTGTTTGTTTGTTTTGGTTATTGGATTTTTAACTTCATGGTCACGTAGGTGTTTGAATGTTGGTGTTGACAAATGCAAATACATGTTTTTTTGTCTCTGTCTTCCTACATGTAATTGCTTTGTGATTAGAAACAAAAATTTAAAAGTTTTTTGAATTTTCTTATTATACCTTGTTGACCATGATAAAGGAGAAAGGTCTGAAATTCAATTTTTATTTTTGAATTTTTTGACTAAAAATAAAAATACCAATGTTTTTCATTTTTAAATTTTCTTCTCTGAAGAGAAAATCCATTTACCAAAGGTTAGTTATATATAAAACCACAAAGCAGACGAACAAACTGAGTCACAGAAAAGGAACTTGGTCTTACACTAAAAAAAAAATATATATATTTGCTTCACACTTCATTTATTATGTCGACTGGTTCCATCCAAATGCATCAAGTTAGTTGAAAGCAACATAATTAAGATAAACTTAGTTGATCCTTGTTGTTGTTTTCAACAAACCTGATATATTGACTTGGACGTTATAAATTTAATTAAAGTCAGTGTTTCATTTTTTTGAGTGTAGCTGAACCAGCAGACGTCTTTCTTTTTAAAAACATCGTTGATAAAAGTTTTTCATTTTGACAGAGTTTGAGACAAAAACACATGAACGATAAAACCGGTTTCAACTGATTCTAACATTTTCTTAATGGACTAAAAGTTGCTCTAACATTTTTTTTTTTCAGGAGGAAAAAAACCCACAAGAGTCAACATGATTGCAAAGATCTGTGTCTTTCTTCTCCTGAGCCTCGGTGAGAAACATTTTACTGAAACTATCAGAGAAAATATTTAACAACATTCATCAAAAAGAAACATTTATAAAAAATAACCTGAAACAAAAAAACAGAAACTTATCAAAACATGTTCAACTTTTAACAGCCTCAGTGAACGCTCAGAGCACTGTTCCAACTACAACCACAACTACACCTGTTCCAACAACAACCACAACTACACCTGTTCCAACAACAACCACAACTACACCTATTCCGACTACAACAACAACTACACCTGTTCCAACTACAACCACAACTACACCTGTTCCAACAACAACCACAACTACACCTATTCCAACTACAACCACAACTACACCTGTTCCAACAACAACCACAACTACACCTGTTCCAACAACAACCACGACCACAACTACACCTGTTCCAACTACAACCACAACAACACCTGTTCCAACCACAACTACACCTGTTCCGACTACAACCACAACTACACCTGTTCCAACTACAACCACGACCACAGCTGCTCCAACTACAACCACAACTACACCTGT
>RPOG01002303.1:61382-98964 GCA_008086565.1 Thalassoma bifasciatum | reverse complement strand
TGATTTTTGGCGCAGACGAGCCGACCTGAATACAAAGCTACACCTGAGAGACCTGGAGGGAGAATAACACTTTTAAAACAGCAAAACTTATTTCATGGCTGATTGTGCCACAATCATCTTGGAGGAGTAACAAAGATCTATTTGAATAATGCATTCCCACTGTGCCAGCGATGTGTGCGGATTGAAAAAAAAAAAAAAAAGAAGAATACTTGGGCATATCTGTTCTTGACATCAAGGTGACAAAGTGCAACGTGTCTGCATGTGTTTTACAATGACAGGTAAAACAACCAGAGCTCCATTTACCCAATGAATGACAATCATTTCTGTTTGAAACTGAAACCATTGGTGTAATGTTCATATCCACAGTTTGTTGGACTCTTGGTTATTATCTGATTTCTAGATTGCATTAACAAAGACAAAGCTGCAGAGCAAAGTATAGCCTCTGCAGAACTCCACATGTAGTTAGCCTGCTGCTGTGGACCTACAGACAGAACAGAATAAAATAAATAAAATGGAGTGTAAATGAAAAAGAATAGGATCAACTTGTTTGTCCACAAAGTGGAACATTGTCTTCAATTTCTCAAAAGACACTTAAAATACCTAAACCTCACCTCATGGAGAGGACAACACTCAACACTTGTTTCTGTTGTTTCTCCCATCACAGGCAAGTACTCAAGTCCTGACTGGAACCAGAAGGAGAGAAACAGGTAGAATTTAAAATCCTTCCTCTGACCTATAAATCAAGTAATGGTGATGACAAAAACCTATCCTAAGAGCACATCATGCCATTTTATCCATCTATATCACTGAGCTCCCAGTCTTTAAAAGTAGTATCGGAGCTCTGTCATAGCCACCGGTTGCCCGGCGCTGGGGGCCCTCTAGGTGTGTATCCGGTCCTTGGAGGCAGCAGGGCTACACCTGCATGTTCACTCCCTGGCATGATCACTCAACACCAAACACAACTCAACTCTTATAATCTGCATTCACACCCATGCAGCTGCTTGTGTAGGTAAGTATATGTGTATACATGTGTTCCTGTGCATATAGATCTATAATTGTTATTGCTGTGCTCATTGATTCTCATGATCTCTCCAGTTCATCTCTCCACAGGTGCTTCTAGAGATTGTCGTGTCAAAGACCTCGGGATACTGTGTTTCCTTCTATTCCTTTTTTGTCTGCTGTCTCTCTTTTTCTCCCCTTGTTTTTTTTCTTGCAGGATCAGCTGCTGGTTTTGGTTCTCTTGTCTGTATTCACTCATCCAGTTGTTGTGGTTGTTCTCTTCTGTTGTTTTATTGTTTATCTCTCTCTCTCTGTTTATCTCCTTCTCTCTCTATGCTCTTTCCCTCTGTCACTATCCCTCATCTGTTTTCACTCTAGTCCGTTCAGGCAGTAACCTTTAACCTTGGCAATGTACAGAAAAAATAAATTACAAAACACTAATAAAAAATAACATTTAATACTCAAGGGGAGCCTTATCCACAAACAGCCCCTCTTGGCAAAGTGAAATGTGTTCTGCAAAATACGGCAGCCGGGCCACAATTCTGTTGTCGTGATGTTGAACAGGACGAGGAAAAAAAAAAAAAAAGAAAAAGTAGTATGGGAGGTGAACCCTTGAATCATCAGGCTCCTTTCCCCCTAGGAAGCAGCTCCTTCCTCCACGTGCCTGCAGCACAAAGCTGTTGTTTACCTCCGTTGTCATGCTGCCCGACATTGAGCCTCTGTATTACTTTAATGAAATCATTTGAAAGCTTTGTTTTTCCTTTAAAGACCACGGTGGCACATATGTTAGTACACAATTCTGTTTGTGTCGCGTTATAGATGAACATGCACGCACTTCTGCGCAGCACTTCTGCGCAGCTGTGTTATAAGATCCACGCCCACTGTGAGTCTGTACTCCGGCTTGTGGAAAAGGTAACCAAACCGAGTGGAGTCGAGCAGAGTAGAGCCGAGTCGAGTAGGGCTGGAATTGTATAGTGGAAAAGCGCCTTTAATGTCCTGTTGAGGTTACTGACCATAGATCTTTTGAGAAGTCCCCTTGTTTTCTGGGTTTTTCTGTATCATTGCTGTAGACAATTTGCTGTTGTGGATCTGACAGGCCTGAGCTGCAATGGCTATAAACAGTTTCACCATCATCATCATAATCATCATCATCATCATCTTCACTGCTACTCTCTCCCTTCCTTTCAGCAAACTTCCTTTCTGTTTGCTGAAAGGAAGTTCATGTAAGTAAGTCTAGATCTGCAAATGGTTTTTGGGATGCATTCTGACCCAAGGTTTGGTGTGATTTGGCACTATTTAAATAATGAATGAATGATAAATTCTCTGCACCTGGCTTTTGAAATAGATTATGGCATAATTCCCTTTTCTTCTTTCTTTTTTTTTTTTACTTGTCTTGTCCAGCATCACGACAAAAGAATTGTGGTCCCGCTGCTGTATTGTGCAGAACACATTTGCTTTGCAAAGAGGAGCCGTTTGTGTATAAGGCTCCCTTGAGTTTTCAATAATACTTTTTATCAGTGTTTAGTAATTTCTTTTTTCTGTACATTGCCAAGTTTAAAGGTAACTGCTTGACTGGACCAGGGTGAAAACAGAAGAGGGATGGTGACAGAAGGAAAGAGCGTAGAGAGAGGAGTAGATAGACAAAGAGGGAGAGATAAACAACAAACCAGCAGGGAGAACAACCAAAACAACTGAACAAATGAATACAGACAGGAGAACCAAACAACCAGCTGCTGATCCTGCAAAAAAAAGAAAGAAAAACGGTATCCCGAGGCCTTTGACACCACAATCACTGGGAGCACATGTGGAGAAATGAACTGGAGAGCCCAGGATTAGCAATGAGCACAGCAATAACGATTATAAATCTATATGCAAAGGAACATATGTATACACATACACTTACCTGCACATGCAGGGGCATGGGTGTGACTGCAGATTATTAGAGTTGAGTTGTGTTTTGTGTTAAGTGATCATGCCAGGGAATGAACATGCGGGTGTAGCCCTGCTGCCCCCAGGGACTGGACACACACCAAGAGGGCCCCCAGTGCCGGGCAACTAGCAGCCACAAAAGAGCGTAGAGCCAAGATAGTCCATCCCGGAGACAGCTACGCACCAGAGGGCAGTGAGAGGAGGCAAGAGCAAGAGGGAGGCAGACCCCCAACACTGCAAGGTAGGGGCTACATGGGGGCCAGGGTTAGGGGCAGGACCCTGGGCCCCGTGAGCCCAATGACCACCCCTGGCCCAAAGGGGGCCTTGGCAGCCACCAACTGCAGATCATGGAGCCTCACAAACAGAGACACCAACACCATTCAGTCCACACTGCCCATCAACACCTGCATAACACCACAACAGCACAACACAAGAGCATGTATAAATGTATAAAAATGTTGAAGCTCAGTTGCATTCCAAAGGAAATTAAAAATGCTCAGATATACATGTAAGGAAAACTTCCCCTGAGAAAGCTTGTTAGAGCCCGACAGATAACATGACCTGAAACATACCAACCACCATCCATCCATCCATCTATTTTAATAACAGTCTATCCTGCTCAGGGTCCGGGGTGACTGGAGCCTGTCCCAGCTGTTATTGAGCGAGAGACAGGGTACACCCTGGAATCAATCAATCACAGGGCTGACACAGAAACAAACTATGATTCACGACCAACAGGCAATTTAGAATAATCAATTAACCTAACGTGGGCATGTTTTTGGTCTGTGGGAGGAAGCCAGGGCTGACATAGAAACAAACTACCATTCACACACACACACTCACACCAACGGGCAATTTAGAATAATCAATTAACCTAACGTACCCAGAGAACATGCAAACTCCACTCAGAAAGACCCACCTTGCCCGAACAAGGAATTGAGCCGGTGACCTTGTTGCTGTGAGCCTGTGTATGGAGAGAAATTTGTGTCAATATTATGCCATCATTAAAAAAAGGAGTTTGAGACCAAAAAAAATGTCATAAACGAAATTGTGATTTCAAAAATTCATATGATACCATATGATACCAAATTCAATCACTAATATATTTCATTTATTCACTGGTATCATATGGATTCTTGAAATCACAATTTTGTTCGCAAATTATTTTTTTTTCTCAAACTCCTTTCTTTTTAATGACATAATATTGACACATATTTCTCTCCAGAACCGTGCAGTCCATATCAACTACCGTGAATTACAAAAATAAATAAAATAACTTGTTGAAATGTAACAAAAAGACTGTGATAAAACCCAAAGATGTAATAACTGACCTAAAATGTACCAAGTTGTTACAATTTGGGCAAAAAGTTATTATGTTTTGGGCTTAGCATCTATTACATTTTTGACCAGTTGTTACATTTGATTGAAGGTGTTGAAGATGCAGGAGAATGCATGTGGGATATTTGCAGGTATAACACTGGCCCCCACTCTGTTTGATTTCTCTCAGTCAGACAAAGGTAACTGAGGGTGTGGTCACACTGGCCATCCGTGCCTGCTGAACTGAAGTATGATTCACCCCCCACCCCCACAGCACCGCTCTCCCCAAGGACAGTACGGCCTGCATTCACACCACTACAACATGAACCAGGCTTCAGCACGGTTGCTGGCACACGCACGGCTGCCGACGTCACTGTTTACAAGGCATGGTTTCATCAGATTAGAGAGCATAGAGAACATTGTTACAACTTTACTCACTTTTTGGCTCCTTTTAAGTTGTTTTGGACCGACATAGCCCTTCACCAACCTGCCATTGTTTAAAATGATAGTCGAACATTCAGGCCAGGGAGTCAAAAAAGGTCTGGGAAAAAAACAGTTGAAAGAGGACACAGAGAGAGAGAGAGAGAGAGAGGCAGGTCAGAGAACAACACGACAGGATATCGAAGGATGTAGGAAGAATTCAGGAAAAGCACGCAAAGCTTTATCAGCTGTTTGAACATTTATAGTGCTTTTCCACTATACAATTCCAGCTCTACTCAACTCGGCTCTACTCTACTCGGCTCTACACGGTTTGGTTATCTTTTCCACTAGCCCGACTACAGACTCACGGTGGGCGTGGATCTTATAACACAGCTGCGCTAAAGTGCTGCGCAGAAGTGCGTGCATGTTCATCTATAACGCGACACAAACATTGTACTAACATATGTGCCACCGTGGTCTTTAAAGAAAAGAAACAGCTTTCAAATGATTTCATTAAAGTAATACAGCGGCTCAATGTCGGGCGGCATGACAACGGAGGTAAACAACAGCCTTGTGCTGCTGCACAAGGCTGTTGTTTACCTCGGGAAGCAGCTCCTTCGTTTTCCTCAAAAGACTGTTTCCTAAAAACAAAAGACTGTTCCTTTAATGCCTTAAGAGGTGAACTTGGTGTTTTGATTGGAGGCTGGGATAATTACTTGATTTCCTTGTAATTTTTTGAATGTGTTTATGACAAAATTTTATGTTTTAGAGAAACATTTCAATTATTTTTGACCTTCTCAATATGTACGATATGTATATGTATATAATACGAAGGAGCTGCTTCCCGACATCAATTCTTCCCTGGATCCAGTGAGATCGCTGTAATTTTTTATTTTTGGGGGAGATTTTTGTTGATCAATAAATCATTCTTCTTTGAACTGGTTTTCCTTTTTGGTTCCCTGTGGATTAATGGACTGATTGGTGCTTAAAGACTCTCGTGGCAGACAGATCGCTCCTGCGCCGCAGAACTTTGATGTAATCGAAAAGACTATTTAATCCAAACTATCTTTGCTGTTAACTCCTTTTTAATTTATCTAGGAATCATGAAGGAGCATTTTAGGGCTGTATTTTGTCTTCATTCAGTCTGGTTCTGTGCCGTCAGGTTTAAATGTCATTAAAAACCCGTCGCTGACTTATTCGTTTGCCTCTTGTAAGTGATTTGTTCAGAGTCAGAAGCTGCAGAGACGACATTCTCTGACCAATGAGTGGCTGGCAGTCGGTCGACGTCACCTTTTAGTATCGGCTTTACTCGCTTGGAACCAGGGTAGAGTAGGTACTAAAAACTGGCGTCTGATGCGTAGTACCGCGCTAGTGGAAACGCAATACAAACCGAGTAGAGGCGAGTAGAGTAGGGCCAAGGCGAGTCAGTGGAAAAGGGCCATTAGATTTAGATATCACACCAACGAACACTTATGTGGTTGTACCTTACATGATTTTCCATTCATAACCTTGAGTAACTCAGAGTCCTTCTCAGAACTGTGAGCGACCCACATCAGGATCCTGGCCCACCATTTGGGAAACAGGGGTTTGGATGCAGATAGTAATTGCCTTTGTAATTAACACTCTGTGAGCACCAGTGGGGGATGAAGAGAAAGGAGGCATTGTTGTTAGATGAACAACATCAAAGAGAAAGGTAGTCTTCAACAAATGATAGTTGTGTAATTGCCCTGTGGTACCTGCAAGTCATATGACCATGTACTCTCTGAGCTAGTTAGCAGCCCCTGGTGAGAGAATAGTAGGGCCGGATCTGTGCTTCCCCCGAAGTCTACACACACACACAGACACACAGACACACAAACACACACACGCACAGACACACACACAAACACACACACACACACACACACACACACACACACACACACACACACACACACACACACACACACACACACACACACACACACACACACACACACACACACACACACACCTGCATAAATTGGACAGAAACTTTGGGATCAACATCAGAGATGCTTTTGTGTTTTCAAAAGTATATTGTTTATTGGGGTTAGAATGATTTAGGGGCGGGATTTGGGATGAAACAAAAGAAAAGCAAAGAGCTGTTTGTTTTTGCAACTGCAAACTCTAGTTAGCATAGAGAATAAATCAATATAGTCTTCCTGCCAGCTTGGTTCCTTTGTTGTTGTTCTTGTGCTCGCTTGTGAAGGAAAAATAGGTGAGTCTTGTTGCAGAGATTGGCCTGCAGGCCAGAGTCTCTCCTGTTGGTGTGAAAGTGTGTAAGTGTGTAATGCAGCTCCAGGTGTGCAGGGAAACACCTTTAAACCACACACATAAATGAGCAGGAGTAGTGAAACTTATATAGATTTTTTGGAACCTTTTCTATACTTTCCCCGTAACAGATATTGAACGTTCATGTTTTAAGTCTGTGTACTTTGCATGCAGTCTGTGTTCAGAAAAAAAAAAAAATCTTCTCCACATTCAGATGCTTGGCTCAGACATTGGTGTGAACAACATGAAAGCATGAAACAGCACTTCAGGGTGTTTTAGGGGGGCTCTCTTTGGTACCAATGAGCCTGGTTTTAAGTCNCCAAATCTTCTCTGCCTCATACTCTGTGTCGTCGTCTGGCCCACAAGCTGGAGGAAAAAAAAACAAAAAACTGTTGAAGTAAGAGGCTGCTGAGTGGGCAGAGATTAACAGAAACAGTCATAGCTTAGCAATGCAAATCCACGCGTGTATTTCCATTCATGCAGCCCAGCCTCCTTAATACAACATTTGCATTAAGCAAAGCAAATTACAGTTAAACAGCTACATGTCTTCAATTTTTACTTGCTGGGCCACATCAAGAAACGTACGGACTAAATGATGTTTGGTTTGGGGTTTTACATTTCAATTTAGCCTCAGGCCTGGAAACCATTAAGTCCTAATCTGAATCCTGGTCAATGCTTGCTCCCTGGAGCAGAAAGTATGGTTTTATTAGCATCAAATCATATGCAGCATTGAGAATGCACACACGCACACTCTGGCATGGACCCAGCCCACGTCCAATAATGGCGAAACAGCATCTCATTACTGGCCATTAGATTTGTATTACTTTCATTTGAACTGGCAATACATCTGATATTCATAAACTGAACAAAGTCACAACATGTAGTAGTGACACAGCTGCATGATGGGGGCTGAGAGACAGGGATGGAACAAATTGTTCACAAAATGAAACAGTTTGAATGTGTTGTTTTTATGATCAGGGGCAGACGGTTTGTGACAAAATGTAACGCCCTCTAACGTGCTGACAGGTTTGACTACTGTAGGTAATTAAGCACTTAGAGATGTCAGCCACAGAGTGAATTTTTTCCTTTTTTTTTTTTTTTTTGTAAAATGCAAATGTTTATGTGTGTGTGAGTGATTGGGGCTGTGACTGTAAGTAGAAGTGAGGGCACAGAGAGTGAAACCTTCTCCATCTCTGCGGCACAGCGTCCACATTGAGTATCTCTTCGTAATGGACACAGCACATTAACAGGCTCATTATCAGCCTCCCACCATATGGACTCGGGCCGGGGTGGGTCACAGCCATGGCTGACCCAATCCGTGCCCCCCTAATTAGTACAATTACACCATCTTCATCATGAGGGCCAGTTACACAAAATGGTGTCACGTCCTCGCTGAGATTGGTGTCACCACCAGCCCATACCCGTACGAGAGGCAGCGAGAGGAAACCACACTGTTGTTCTGCAGGCACTGCCGAGCTCACAGAGCAATTACCCCAGGTTAGAGGTGGCAGAGTCTGAGGGTGGGTGTGGGAGAGAGGGGAGCAAGAGAGGAAGAGGGCGAGTTAACGGGGAGGAAAAAACAGAGGGAAAATGGTCTGGAGATTGGGGGGGGGGGGGGGCTAAAGGTTACAACCTGGAGCAGCATGAAAGGTTAGTGTATCAATGAAGTTAACATTTGGTGACTTCTAGATAGATTGAATGTGTGGATAACCTTCTGGACAAGGACGATAACTTTACTCAGTCATTTAACCTCTGAAGTGATGTCCCTTACAGTAGAGAAGTGAACAGTTCAAAATTTGGGAAAGAGTGTTGCACAGTGAATGAACAGCAGTAACTGTTTGCATGATGAGTTTCAAATGGAAAAAACCTGAATTCAAGCACGTTTTTTGTCCTCAATAAAACTGATTTATTAGACTTAATCTGAGGCACATCCATCTGATGAGACCAGAAAAAATGTCTCATTTCAAGATATTATCAAAGGTAACACCCACACTCTGTCAAACTTGCAAAGAAAAGGTGTTTTTGTTGTGAGCAATGTTTCAGTGCAAGACCTTGTTACGCCACATTATGTAATAACGCCGCATTATGTAATAATGTAATAAGTTTTCACTTTATTTTGTTATAACGGTGCATTTTTTTAATAATCTGACGCATTTTGTGATACAATTCTTGAACGCAATGTATGATAAATTTTCCTGCATTATGTAATAATTTCTTATATATTGCATCAATTATTACGAAATGCGGGTGTTGCACTTTTTTTCCCGAGGAAATGTAGGAATTCAGTGCATTATGTAATAAACCACCAAAACTGATGTTTTAATTAGAAAAAAAAACAACTTACCTTCAGAATTATATTGACTATCAGCATACCAGCATGAATTGAAAACATAAAGTGATTTTAAAAAGTAGCAAGCTCATTGGTCAAATCTAAGTCAAATATAACTGAATTCATAGAGATTGTGTTTGAGAGTTCACAGAGACAAAAATTGCTCTAAATAAGTTTTAATGGTATGAATATCATCAGTGCAATGAAATGTTGGAAAACATGCAAATACGCAATCTGTAATATATTATGCAAATATACATGAAGGCAGACAAAACACAAAAACATTTTGGTTTGTAACAACTCTTGTCTTTATCTGTAGTTACATAATATGTTAAACAACCTATATGTATGTTTATGGAAAAATAGTCTACAGAAGAGTTGACAACCTTTCCTGTAACCTACAGAGAAAACTTTTTATTCGTTTGGTTAACCAGCTTAATCACGGCCAGCGTTCTCTCTCTCTCTCTCTCTCTCTCTCTCTCTCTCTCTCTCTCTCTCTCTCTCATAAAAGCTAGGACTCATTAGTGCTACCCACACATATTTAGGTCTTTAACAATGTCCAGATCCTTTTGCTTTTTTTTCATGAATTCTTTCTGGCGCCCTCATTTAATGTTTCACTTTCCTTTAGAAATGCTGCATCTTTGGTAATTCCAGACCATTTGCACTTGTGAATAGTATTTCCCATAAATACGTTTGGGAAGTTTCAGCTGGATGGACCCACAACTGGACATAACGCTGCAACCTCGTTAGTTTGCGAACCTAGCCTGCTTGAAGGTGTCGGTCGTACTTTACAGTTACTGTCATATTTATACAGTTACTTTGACTCTGATAGGTCCACCTAACATGGATTCACGCCTGCTCCCTCCACTCGAGACCTCGGCTCACAACGACGTGCTTATCAGTACCGACGTATTTTGTCAACTGGCATGCTCTCCATCCTGCAGGATAACTGCATTCAGCTGTTACACTATTATACCAACAAACGGCGCTGTTCTGTTATAAATACACTAAAACCCTGTAAACTCCACACTAAAGACACTAAATTAACTCATTTGATGGCTGTGGAAGTTCGTCCGATCCAAGTGTTTGATTGGAGAGAGAGAGAACGCTGGCCACGATTAAGCTGGTTAACCAGACGAATAAAAAGTTTTCTCTGTAGGTTACAGGAAAGGTTGTCAACTCTCTTCTGTAGACTATTTTTCCATAAACATACATATAGGTTGTTTAACATATTATGTAACTACAAATAAAGACAAGAGTTGTTACAAACCAAAACGTTTTTGTGTTTTGTCTGCCTTCATGTATATTTGCATAATATATTACAGATTGCGTATTTGCATGTCTTCCAACATTTCATTGCACTGATGATATTCATACCATTAAAACTTATTTAGAGCAATTTTTGTCTGTGTGAACTCTCAAACACAATCTCTATGAATTCAGTTATATTTGACTTAGATTTGACCAATGAGCTTGCTACTTTTTAAAATCACTTTATGCTTTCAATTCATGCTGGAATGCTGATAGTCAATGTAATTCTGAGGGTGAGTTGTTGTTTTTTTCTAATTAAGACATCAGTTTTGGTGGTTTATTACATAATGCACTACATTTCCTAGAGAAAAAAAGTGCAACACCCGCATTTCGTAATAATCGATGCAATATGTGAGAGATTATGACGAAATGCGGGAAAATTTATTACATCTTGCGTTCAAGAATTTTATTACAAAATGCATCAGATTATTAAAAAATGCACCGTTATAACAAAATAAAGTGAAAATTTATTATATTATTACATAATGTGGCGTAACAGACCTTCACCAGGCAAACAGACCATTTGCCTGGTGAAGGATCTATCACCGAAAGTCCACAGAGGCAAAAAATGGGGCACACCAAAGGATCTGAACATAGGAAAAACAAGGGTAAGCACAGAAGATTCTGAAGGACAAAAATATTCTTCACAAAGACGGCTCAAATGTCTCAAAGAGAGATCTGTGTGACTCTTCCATACAAGACGGAATTATCTGGCAGAGAAATGGAGAGAATACCAGGCTTTTACAAGCAGGATGATTCTCTAAGTGGAGTGAACTTCCCTTTAGGGACTGTAAGGTTATGTTATATTCTATTCTATTCCAAATGACTGCTGTTTTTAAGCCGCTGTATCTTTAAGGTGCCTTGCTCTACAAACTCCTTCACTCAGATTAGCCAGTCATTGGGCAGCCTGTTGGGCAGAGTTATGGGCAGAGTTATTGGCAAACTTGGGTTTGAGGTCCACCCCTTGAACATGTCATGAACTGGTTGGGAGATTCTTATGTGAAGACCTCATCATGTCAGCAAGTCTCATAAAGATCTGGTGCTGTTTGTTGAAGCTGTTTCTGGAACAGGGTGTTTTCATCAGTTTACAGACAAATTTCTACAATGTATGAATATGTAGAGGATTGAAAATATTCTTTTTATTAGGTTTAGGTCAATAATTCCTTGGATATGAATCCTAAGTGAGGCAAATCAGGTTTTAAATTTGGCCTAGAACTGTCCTTGTCTGTGGCCAGATTAAGGTGTCTGGATTTCATTTGAAGCGTAGAGATGTTACACAACCAAGAATTCAGTGTATGACAGTTTTCAGGTGATCAAATAAGACTCTCATGTGATGACTTACACATTTGTAAACAGATTATTCTCTTCGTAAGTTCCGTTTTTCTTCCGAGTAGGGACTCGGACAACCTGTATTCATCCCATTTATTGTCCATAATATTTACGGTATTCGAGGTATCAAGTTGTTAATCCGAGGTAAGTAAGCTTCACAACACACTTCAACAGGCTTGTCGTGTGTCCTGAATTTCGAGTAGAAGTTTGATTTCTTCTGAGACAAAACCTCCAGTTCTCCCTCTAACTACCCGATGTGCAACCAGTGATGTTTTATTTTCTTTCTTTCATAGCAGAATCCTTGAGTCTTAAATTAGGCCCTGAGGGTGTCTGTAGATCGATAGGCTCTTTGCAGGTGCACACCGAACAGGAACAACAAGAGGGGGCATTTTCTCTCTCCTTTCATTGGAATAAAACACCGAACTAACCCTCGCTACTCACCTCCCCTTACGCACTCAAGGGCAGGTGGTGGTCAAGGACACAATGTGAGGGAGGACGTCGGACACAAGTAATCCGTCCGCACTATAACTGGTACAACATGTCGTTTTGTCTCTAGTTTGACCCAATGTTGTCCCTCCTGACTTAAGGACTTTTGTTTGACAATAACTAACCTCATTGTAAGTTGAATAAGCAGTTGACAAGAGGCTGCTTTGAACGCCCAATCTCATGTCAGACTCCTGCAGCACCTCTGCCCGTTTTACTCCATGTTGCTGCTAACATCAGCTGCCCTTATTGACTATTAAAGTATTCATGGATGGGCTGAGTACTCTCTCGTGTGGAGTTGAGGAAAGGTGGATGACTGAAACTGAGTTTACCTTCAGCAAGGTAACATTTCCTCGGAAATATCTGCTCTTTTATGCACGGAAAACGCTGCTCAATAGCAAGAAACCTTAAAGCAATAATTAGCCTTTCACTGAGAAATGTTGAATGTATATGAATAATTAAACAAACCAAGGAGAGGAACATAAAGTCTATTTTGAAGATGTGAAGGTCAAAGCTATGCAATAAAAACATCAAATGTATTGAAAGAATAAAATAATGCAGGTCAATGAAGGAGCTGTCTCTGTGGCTGAGTAATTTCACAGTCAGTCGATTTGATACTTTAGAGGAGTTATAATGAAAACAGCAGATTATTGAGTTAAAACACTTTCTATGGAATATTACTAAAGGATACTGACATAAATCAGCAGCTGTTATGTTGATATGTTTTATCGTAACGACTTAAGAAAAAATGATTACATCAGATCTGATTTAATTTTGATGACATTGAGAATGAAACATTGATTTATTGTTAAATACAGTGTATTTCAGCAAGCTGCCATTGTCAATACAAGGGTCAGCCGTCACTGGAGGTAAAAGTCTCACATAGAATTCATATTATATGGAGCTCAATTAACCCTACAAGACCTACTAACTGAGGTCTTATTGGGTTAGGACACGTTCTTACATTTTTACATGGGTCACTGACAAAAAGAGGGTCTAAAAACTTATTTCTAAAAAAGTTATTTGAAAATGGAAAAAAACATATTTCTGAGAGAAGAATAATGTTTTCTAACAGATTTCAGTAGTTGACCAACATTTCAAAGTTTTTAGGTTCATTATTTTTTAGTTTTTTTAATTTGAGCAACCAAAATGTCAGGTGGCGCAACCAAATATATGAAAATATATTTATATGTTCCTGTTATTTTTTCAGTGTGAAATTATTGGCAAGTATCTCTCAAGTGTCTGTAGTGACTCATACATTTTCATTTTGTGTGTTTCATTTCTTTTATTTGTGAATAAGATAAATAATTTGATGAATTTTATTGTAAAGTGTAATAATGTAACCTTGTACCACCTGACATGGAAATTGTTCCAGTCACCAATGAAGTGAAAAAACCTTTTTTATCAGTATTTCAGAGAAATCTACAAACTTTTCCACTTGGTCACAAATGTCATTTGGGCTCCTCTGGCTGATGCAGTTTCCTGTTTCCTGTTTTATTCTCTTCCCTTTAAAACAAAAGTCTAATGTTACGGTTGCACCACCCTGACATTTGACAAGGTGAAAATTACAGGACAAAAGTTTTTTAAATTTCTTAACAGCTTTAAAATTATTTTTATTTGCAAAGAATGTTTTATTTAAAAAGGTTCAAGCATAAAATAATGCCACTGTATTTTTAATTTCCATTTACAATAACTGACATTCAATTTTTAGAGTTTAACTACTGTGGATACTTGTCAGGACGGTTGCACCACCTGACATTTTGGGGGTTTGAGGAACCAAAACATAAAAAAACATGTTATATTTTAATAGTTTAAAGATGTGTTCAAATAAGACAGGTGTCATAGAATAAAGAAATACATGTGATGAAATACTCAATTCATGATGGAAGGACACAAAAAAGGGATGTCACGTCATTGACCCACATACAGTAGTGCATTTTTTTGAGTATTTTATTTGGTTAACATGAATTTAACCCTTTTATCTCAAGTTTTGATAATATTTATCACTTAACTGCCACAAAAACTAGCTTCGAAGTGCAATCCACCATTCACACAGTCCGAAGTTGTAAACTAATGCCACGCAGGGGGGTGGGGAAATGGAAATAACTGTTTCAGTAGAACTGCCCCAAACAAGCCGGGTGTGACAACATGCATTTGTCAACATTCAATATTTAGTAGTCAAACACAAAAAAGTAAGGGAGTGCAAAATCTGCAAAGAAATAAATTGACATCAAAACACACTACAAACAAACTACAAACAGAGCAATTTTCTAGGCGTGCCAGATACTTATGAACACATACATTTTATGAAAAAACAACATGGCCATCCATAAAAGGTGAATCTGAAAATCAAAGAAAATTATTTTTGCTGAGTTGAAACGTAAGAATAGAGGAGCACAACTGACGATGTTTATTTCAACAAAGGAAGTGTGAAAAATATGCATGTTGTATCTTTTTTTTAGAGTTTTTATTGTGTACGCTGAATTGTGCACTCAAAAAAGAAACCCATCACTTCAACCAAAAAGAGCTACGCGAAATGGTGAATATGTAAATTGTTATTATAACTCCTCAGTATATTTTAAATGTAAAAATAGATGCTCGATCCATCTTGACCGGCTTCCAATCTATTGCCAATCAAAAATGAATATTCAAGTTGTAGCTGTATATAAGTTCTACGATGGGTTTATATAGGGTTTACGTGGCGAGGCACCCTAGAATTCTGTTTTAAATAATCTGGCAACGCCACCCCTCTGGGAAAATCTAGAAAGCCACGCAGATCCAAAATACCACCGCCGAGACTGTTCAATTTCCAAAAAAATTTAAACCCCACAAAAGAAATCCCCCAAATCAAGCAACACTAAGGAAACAAAAAATGTTCAAACAAATCAAATGGAAAAACTCAAAGCAAGCAACAACCCAAGGAAATAATTAATCATGCAAATAAATGAATAATAAACCAAATAACTGAGATGCAAAATAAACCAAACAAAAACCAAACTTATGAAAATAACAGCAAGCAAAAGAAACAAAATGCATCCTCAACTGAGGATGACTACATACATGCAAATTAATTTACCTACATAAATAAGCAGAATGCAGAAATTATCAAAGAAAATAACCACACATGCAATAATAGAAGAAACATTGTTTTACTTTTTTTTAAACCACATTTTATTCAAACAAGTTGGAACATAGTCAACCATTTTCACCCCCCCCCCCCCCCCCCCGATAAGCAATATCAAAACTAAAACAGAAAATACATTTTAAAAAATGAATAAATAAATTATATATGAATTTTTAAAAGAAAAACAAAAAACAAAACATAGCAACCCTCTCAAGTTAACAAGCAGAACAGAAACTACATCGCCGGGGTAGAGGGCTCAAAAGTAAGTTAGTAAATAGAAATATAGTCAGTAAATAAATAACAGTAAGTTAATGCTAGTAACACACATTTGACAGTGGTGAGATTGGGAAAGGAAAAGGAGACACACGCGCACACACACACACACACACACACACACACACACACAACCGACTTGATGAAAATCTTTTTAAGAAATTGATCACAAGTCATCATCGGTATGAGACATAATTTTATAAAACAACATTGCAATATAATCTATAATTGACACGGTCACAAACATACACAAGCACACAAACTCGCATACACACACACACACATGCACACACACACATGCACACACACACATACTGCTAGGCTTAATCTATGAAAGGGAAAAGATAACAGCTGCTCACACCTAGGTCGCTGCCTCAACAAATGGGAAAATCTTGTTTAGAAGGGAAAATAATCAGAACGCAAAGTATAGTATTCCCACATGTTTGGCCTGATTTCGGTGGGGCCAGGAAGAGGAAGTGGGTGGTTGGACAGTCACAGGGAGAGGATCAGTATCAACAGACAGTGGAGTGCTAGTATAATGCTTTGTTGGGGGAAAGCTTTTCGAAATATTGAAGCATAGGTCTCCAATGAGTGTAAAACCTATCAGAGCACCCTCTAAGGGTGAATTTAATTTTCTCTTATTTGAGGAGAAATAAGACATCATGCAGCTACACTTTAAATGAGGGAGCTTTAGAGGATATCCATAGAAGGAGGATCCTCTTGCAGGCAATCAAAGAAGCAAAGGCTACAACATTATCCTGGATTTCTGAGGTGGCAAGATTTTCAGGAGATCTACCGATAATAGCTATATGCGGGGATGGGTTAATATCTAAACCTAAAATTTCAGAAATGGACTTAAAGAAAGATTGCCAATAGTTTTGAACAGGACCAAAACCTGTGAGTCAAGTCGCCACGAGCCAGGAAGCATCTATCACGGGTTTCATTTATTGTGTCTGGGAAGATTTTGGAAAGTTTAATTTTGCTGTATTGAAGTCTATGGAGAACTTTTAATTGAATGAGAGACAACTTAGCACAGCTAGAGGAAGAACAGACAGCCTCAATCGCTTTTTTCCAAAACTCCTCAGACAAGTTTATGTGTAATTCAGCTTCCCAATCAGCTTTGATCTTATTTATCACAGTCTTGTCAGTTGTGAACAAAATGTTGGAAAGGAAGGAAACCTGACCTTAGGGGAATGTCTCTTACCTTAAGTGCCAGATCGATGCCACTGGGGTTTGGAGCTTTAGGGAGTGCTAGTGAATAGGTCCTTGCAAAATCGCGGAGCTGGAAATAATGAAAAAAGTCAGAGCTATTTAGGTTAAATACAGAGCGCTGTTTAAAACTAGCAAATACATCATTGACATATAAGTCACCAAGACAAGGAAGATCAGTTTCTTCCAGCGCTATGAATCGTGGGTCATTCTTGGCTGGCATGAAAAGGAAATTATTACAAATGGGTGTTGCCACCTGAAATGATTTCTAATTTGTGACCAGATTTTAAGTGTGTTTCTTACCACAGCATTAGTTGTAAAGTTTGAGGGAGAAAGTGGTAGGGTACCACATACCAGGGATAAGAGAGAGGAAGAGCAGGAGTCAGCCTCTAATCAGCACCAGCCGATGAGCCAGAGCATGATTTTGTGGACATCAGTTGCCCAATAATAGAAGAAACAAAATTTAAATGCAAAAACCAGTCAAGCAAAATTAACCAAACTCATGCAACAAAAGAATTCACAAAAATAGTCAGTTCCCAAAAAGAAAAGAAAATACCTGAACCAAAGACAAGGGAAAATGAAAAACCAAAGAAAAGAACCAACCCAATCCAACTCAAATAAACAAACAAATACCCACCCAAAAGAAACCAAACTTTTCTAAAATGCTATAAAATGAGTCACGCAGACTTACTGTAGCTGTCGCACCGACCAACTTGGGCCTTCGTACCCTGCCGTGGAGGCAGAGCTGAGCTGCAGGTGAAGCTGCACGCAAGAATAAAAAGTCTTTTAAAGGAGCCAGAGACCAACCACCGGGCTCCTCCAGTCCAACTCTTTCAACAGAGAGTCTGCCAGAACAAAACAGCGCCCGTCCTGTGGAGCCATGGCAGGTGAAGAGCCGGGGAAAAGGCTCACAGCTAAATGAAAGAAAGGAGGGAGGTCAGCATACAACTCAGGACCCACAAGCGCAGCTCAAAGCAGACAACGGCTACATACCCGAGGAAACGTGGTGCCACACACCAGGAGATCCTCCCGCAGAGCAGCCCGTCCACCCCAGCACCAGCAGCCAGTTCCAGCCGCACTGCAACAATTTAAGTAAATTGTCATCCCTGCGTCCAGAGCGCACACCACAATTTACAAAAGACACTGTACGCACGTTACCCAGACGGCAGATCGAGGCACCCACAGGAATCCAGATGAATCACAGCTCAAAGAGGAGAGCTACAGAGCCACACAGCCACCTGCGGCACAGGTATTTCCCCAAAACAAAAAAGCAAGTGAAAAGAAAGAGCACAATCAATCACTCTTATAGGTGCGTGCCACGCTCCCTACGGTGCCAAATCGGCATAGTGCCCACAGTTCCCGGGCGGAAACACAGCCCCAGTCACACCTATATCAACCCATCAGTTTACTTTCTGTTCTTTTTTCCCCTCCTCTCTTTGGCTCAGGTTTCAAAATAGGAAGCCCATATAGAAGTGTTGAAAACTGCAGTTCCTGGAGTGTCCACTTGGGGTGTGCTTTGGAAATACCAGAAACCACATTTACACCAAGCAAAAAAGCAGACAGTTACAACATTAATAAACATTTCTGATTCAAAACGTGATTTTAATACAATTAAAAGGAAGAATTTTTATAATCTGTACTTTTTAAAGTTACCAATCTTACAAGTTTTTCCCCGTATGAGGGCATGGTGAGTGTGACAGGTGGACATCCTGTATCTGTCTGCAAAGATGCAAAGTCCTGCATCTTTACCTCATCCTGGCACCAACAATGCTAGAGTCTGTTCGGCTTTTCCACTTAAGCTCCCTCACAGAGACTACTCTCATATACAATTCAGATGACAGCTTAACTCTGTTAGTGTTTGCAAAGGCTTCTCATGGAGACTTTCACTCTAACAGACTCCTCTGTTTCTGTTTCTCTTTTCAGTGGTGTGGGCCTAACTTGAGAAAACACCAGTCAAGGAAGATGCCCACTTGATAACCAAACGGTCAAGGGCTAACTCTGACTGCCTATCTAGCTCCTGTCTCCTCCTCTATGTCTGCTGTGGAGGACATTTTGGGCCATGCAATAGATTACTGAGCTTTTCATTTAAGCTGAAGTCTTGGAATGTGATGACACCTATCTTTTTCATGAGAATTCAAGTCCTATGAGTTCTAAATGTGAAATTAAAAAGTGGATATAGAAATACTACCAGTCAGGGAAACTGGACATTTCGGTTACGTTCAATTTGTGTAGTCAAGTGACCGAGGTGAAACTTATACTTTCCCTTGTAATTGAAGAGGTCAGTAATTTTTTTACTAGTTATAAAATTTTTCCGGACAAAGTCTACGACTCGTTGATAATAAATGTCAAGTGAAATCCCTGTCAGAGTGCCTCTGTTCTTAGCTTTAGGCTTTCAGATTACATAACTTGCAAAAAGGATGTGAATTCACCGCCTTTAATATACAAAAAAAAAAAAAAAAAAAAAAAAAAANTCCATTACATCAATTCAGTTTCACTATTATGACTTTGTCTTTATTATTGCTATTATTATAATTGTTATTATGTCTTTTCTAATATTCCTTCATTTTTTAAAACTTAGTGGGGGTTGCCAGCGTGATCAAACGATATTAAATCTGACCACAGTTGACACAAACTGGACAAATAAAAAAAAAAAAAAAAGAAAAGAAATATAATTTATCTTACGCTTCTTTTATCTGAACTCACAGAAATGAAAGTTAAGGTTTTTTCTGCTAAAACAAAAGCTGACAGAAATGGGAAGTTAAATACCTCAGACACATGACAACCGCTGGGTGGATAATACTGGGAATTTCCGCCTCCTCTGCTTCTCTATTGGCTACTGCCACGTTGGATTCATTGTTCCTTGCACGCCATTGGCTAAGACGCTTGGGTGGGNCAAAATGTATGAGGATGTGAGAATTTCCACTTCCACTGTTTCGGTCCATTACATCAATTCAGTTTCACTATTATGACTTTGTCTTTATTATTGCTATTATTATAATTGTTATTATGTCTTTTCTAATATTCCTTCATTTTTTAAAACTTAGTGGGGGTTGCCAGCGTGATCAAACGATATTAAATCTGACCACAGTTGACACAAACTGGACAAATTTTTTTTTTTTTTTCTTTTCTTTATATTAAATAGAATGCGAAGAAAATAGACTTGAGTGTCTTTACTTTCAATTCCAAAAAAGACGATTTTGTTTTCGACTGTCTTTACCCTTCAATTTATGGAGTCTGTGTACTGTTGGCGACCCACCTATTATGACCCTTAAAGGCGGAGGAGACGAAGAGATAACCGATGACGGTGGTTGGATTCATTGTTCCTTGCACGCCATTGGCTAAGACGCTTGGGTGGGCGGGAGAAGTTTCAGGAAGTTATGTGGTTTTGTTTTCGTTTGCAGTGAGCCGTTTAGGCACTCCCTCACCAGCTGACTGCTACAGGTATTTCTCAATGGGTCTTCTCTCAACAAAGTATCAGCTCCTCAGTATGTTTCTATATACTTACACCTCAAACTGACAGCGTCCAGCTTTGATTCCCTTAAGAGGTTGGAGAAGAAATCAAAAGGTAAGACGTTAATAAGGAAATCAAAGTGGCTCCTCTACTGTTTTCTGCTATTGGTAGTGAGTCAGTTCCTGTTTCAAAACGTTTATTAACTATTACTTGAGTTACTTTAATAACTAAACTGTAACAGTTTTCGGTTGTTGTATGTGTAATTGCCAATTTTTGTCATTTAACTCAGCTTTACACGCTTTCTCTGAACTTACTTAAACTGACACTAGACATTCATTGGGCCTCATTCATAAAACGTTCGTACGCACAATTGCGTGCCTAAACCCTGCGTACGAACGTTTGACGCACAAATCTGTGATTCATCAAAGTTTTCTTACCTGAATTTCTTCTTTGCGAACATATTTAGAACCTCCTCAGACCATGCGTACGCACAAATAATGAATGATCAGCTGTCTATATAACTTAAAACACAGACTCTTTTCACTAAAAACATAACATTTTGAAACTACTTTCAGTAAAATAGAAAAGCCTTAAATAGAATTCATTAATTAAAAATTGCGCATTGGCTAAATGTATTAAATCACCATGAACCGGAAACATTTTTTTCCTAAATATGCTTTTAATATTGAATCTGGAATAAAATGCTTAGTTTAGATTAAAAATATAATCATGTGCATATCAAAATGTCACATTATTTTATGTTGATGAAATCGCCGACTGCTCTGACAAACGGTTTAATAAAGTTGTGCAAACTGAATGAAGACGTAAAATAATTTGCTTCTTCTTAAGACTTTGAACATTTTCTGAGCAAATGACGCACACACAGCTCAGCTGTTTACTCAGATTTATTTACCTGTTTGCAAAAATATCCAGCAGCTGTTTAAATTTATGTTACGGATACACGGTACGATCTCCCTCACAGCACCAGGAGAATCAGCTGATCATTTATCACCTCACCGGTCAGGACGAGCGTCTGCAGACGAGTCTCTGGTGAAACACAGAGAGAACTAGCGGTGGTTGACACTGGCAATGCGTACTTAAAGGAAGACTGTTCCTCCTTCTAATCCTCTGAACAGATGTCCTTATATGGATGAATTGGGGCGTGGTTTATGTTAATTTCAGGATGCGGGAACGCGCCTGTGGATTTAGAATGATTCTGATTCACTAATATACGCACGGTGGTGCAAACAAAAACGTCTGGTGCGCACGTGTCATGAATCCGACGGTGATTTTGCGTATTTTCTCATTTTGTGCGGGGAGTAAGAACATTTCTACGCATTTATTCGTGAATGAGGCCCAATGTAACAGTGATGGTTCGTAATCAAAGCAGTTGTATCTGTGTGATTTAGTCCACAATCAAAGTAGATCTCAATAGAGTCTTGACCCCTGAACTGTCATTTTTATCACAAGAACACAGAAGACTGGCTGATTTCTGCTGTGCAGCTGATATCTAGTGCACTGGAGGAGGTTTATCTGTAATTGATATTGACTGTGTAGTTTGGCGGGGGAAGCTACAGGAGGCGGGGAGAGGAGGTGGAATAACTGGCAGACATGGTTTCGTCACTTCGTTCTGGTGTGTGCGTCTCCGGTGGTTATTTTTAGCCTTTTTCACAGAAAATATGAATGATAACACAAAATCCTTTCTATCACTCATGGTTAGTGGACATTAATTGAAAATTTAAATGGATGTCATTTAAATGGATTTTGATTCAAAGTCCACATATATTAATTTTTGAAAATAGTTTTTGCAGTGGGAAACAGAAAAAAGGAAGAACAGGTTAATGTACTTGTTCTTATTCTCATGTATTCTGTGTTTTGGTAGTGGCAATTTTTTTGAAGAAAAAAGATATTTAGGTAGAGTTCAACTGTATAATGTAAAAGTTGAATGTCCCCATACCAGATATGTGCTCCTAAGACCTGGTGCAACATGAATATGGTCAAAGTTTGTCCCAAATAAGATGTAAATTTCACATAAGTTCTAACCCTGAATTTTGCCTACTTTTGTAGAATGGCCCCTACACAGTCTGTGGTCTCAACTTGCTTGGTGCTGGTTGGATTAATGCTGCTATCACTTGTTAACTGGAAATGTGATGATTCAGTTTCCTGTTGAACCAGTGAGGCCAACTGGATCATATTTGGTTTCCTAATGTAAAATTATCTTTTCTCCGTCATGTTCTCATGAAATTTCCTTGCAAATTTTTTCTGAAATTTTCTTTCAAATATGTTCTGAAACTTCAGCAGTTTCCATGGCTCCCAGAAAGAGTACCTTACCTAAACTGCTCCCTGAGGACTTTATACTGACTGACACAGAGAAGAAGAAATGGAGGCTTGGAAAAATCATTGGTCAAGGTGGCTTTGGACTGATCTACCTTGGTAATAAAACACTTTGTATCAAGGACACACCCACACACACACCCTAGAATTTAAAAGCAGTCACACGCATGATGAAATTAATATAACTACCTTCTACTCATCTCCAAAACACCAAGAAAAGGAAATGTTTTTGTATTCATACAGCACAAAACTCCCAAAACAATTATTACACATTCCTGATGAGCTGTGTGTGAACCCCAAAGGGTCAAAACTTACAAACAAAAATTACAGCTTGAAGTTTGAAAACAGCACGTAGGAAAACCTTAATACCTTAAACACAATAAGCCTAGATGAAATGTGATGTTGTATATCTTTGTAGTCTGCATTTGTCTCATCTGTCCTCATTCTCACCTGTCATCTCAAAGCCTCCCAGGACGTGAGCAGACCTGTCCCAGCTGACACTGAGTTTGTCATAAAACTGGTGAGTACTTTTCTACTGCACAAGTTAGAGGCACCGTGGGGTCGGTCCATTTGTTTCTCTGCCCCAGACAGGCCTTCAGAGAGCTGGCCAATCAGGAAGAAGGGGGTTTGTGGAGCTTACCAGGAGCCTTAAAGAGACAGTACCTCGAACAAAGTGTTTCAGACAGAGGCTGGGATAAGGTTTTTAAAACACCAGGGAGCGAAAAATGTGATGGTCTTTTTATGTCAATCATGAAGGAATGCGACCAAAAAGAAAGATTAAGAGTATTAGAGTTACATGGGTGAGGTGAGCTGATCATGTGGTGTACATATTAAATGTTTCTTTGCTGATTGCAGAAGTAGAGCAACAGATGCACTTTTCATCGAAGGATAGTCAGCAGATTCAGCAGCACAGGCACAACACTATAGTCCGCTTTTGTTACTGTTGTTTTTTGGTTTGCTCCTTGCCAATGAAAGGGAAACGCTCACATGCAAAGCAGAGTGTGACGTCAGCATTACTACTGAAAACTCCACCTTGTTGCTTACACGGCAACGGTTTCTGTTTTTGGTCAGCTAAAACATAGTGTCCATGCGAGCGAGAGGCCAAAATGCAACAATACTTTGGCGTTCACCCTCACAACTTTGTTGTTTAAATGGCCCCTGAGTGAGCAGCAGCTCTGTTGATACTAGTTATACTAGTAATTATCTCACAACTCTCTCAACTGCCTTTGAGTACTTCAAACCTAAAAACAGTGATGCAACCTGTGGGCCACACCCCCCAGTGGACCGTGATGGTATTGCAAGTGAGCCACCTCTTTTCTAAAATGGTACAATTTCCTTGGGGAGTTGTAATGTTAAAACTCAGTTACGTTTAATAGGATATAAAAAAATGTTCAAATATTCATGTTGAAAAAAAGTGCTTCGAGAAGGCATTATATGGCCTCTGTATTTATGGGGCTGTAGTGGGCTTGGAAATTTTGAGACGTAAAAGAAGATCCTGAGTTGGAAAAGGCTGAGAACCTCTACTTTAAAATATGTAAAACCAAGCCATGTGTATAATACAGAAAGCCTCCTCGTCTTTTTATCTTGTCTTGCACAGAGAAGATGAAATTGCTTAGTTTGCAGAGTAATAGAACAATATGATAGACACAAGATGAATCAGACTTGGCTGAGTTGGGAAATAATGTGTGAATTCTCTGAGTCACAGTCATGCACAATTTCCTGCGGGCAGTGGAAAACCTGTGCTGGTTGCTGGCCTTGCTCAAATACTATAATTCGACAATTTTACAATTTAGCAGACACTTTTGTCCAAAGCAACATATAACACCGATACAAATTATGAGGTAATTTCTGAGAGCTTGAAAGAAGTATTCCTGGGCCTACTTATGGTATCTAATTGTGTATAATGTAAACACTTAACAGTAAAAATTGTGATTGTGGAGGTGCCAAACAATGACCTGTACCAGTATCTCATGGGTACAGGTCACTCTCTGAATGAGAGACAGAGTTCCAGAGGAAACAGACATCTGTCTTATTGTTCTGTGAGGGGTCAGCTGGATAGCTTTGAAAAGGTGATGTGAGGAGAATGTTTCAATTATCCTTCCTGGATGTTGTAGCACCCAAAGGGAGGCATTGTTCAAGAGCACTCATTGTTTTATTATGGGGTTAGTCTGTAGAGAGATTTCTGCTCTCCAAATGTCCTCTTTTGTATCGTTTTCTGCTATTTTATCTTCATAGGACTGTAAAGCAATGCCCATGTTCTAGGTTTTGTACAGTCTCCTGCCTCTTGATGTGGTCATGACAGTACTTAACTTAAAGATCTAACTCAAACCAACATGATGAGAAAAAAAGGTGTTAAGCCTGAAAAAGCATAATTTTTTTTGGCATGATGCTGAATTTTACCATTATTTTCTGAGGAGTCAGGAGCTTCTTTGACCTGTGATAAAAAAAAAAAGTTTCTGACAATGAATGTTTGTATGTGCAGGAGTACCAGGAGAATGGCCCCCTGTTCTCCGAGCTCAAGTTCTACCAGAGGGCAGCCAAACCAGAGAGCAGTGAGTAGCACCACCCGTCCAGCGCCACAGCAGCTTGCACGAGTGTGTTTGACTGATGAAGTGGCCCGAACACAGAGGCTTAGCTGCCTGCCTCACTGTAATTAATAATAAGCCAAAGCAAACATGCACCTCGGTGGCAGTTGGCCCCCCTCTCCAGGCTTGTCTGAGCTCTCCAACGCCTTCGTTTGGAGAGGAAGCCACTCACACGTAATGATGGCCGGGCCTCCGCTGAGCCCCTGACCACCTGCCAGCCTGGTTTAGCGCCAGTCAGGCCAGCCGCCATAAAGCCCTGCGCCAGGCCTACTGCTTTGTCTGGAGTCTGTGTGTGTGTCTCTGTGTGTGTGTGTGTGTGTGTGTGCTTGTGTGTCTGTTTGCTGTTTTTTTCATACTCAGGACTGTAAGATTGATATTTACATACATGTTTTAATACACTTACAAGGACATGTGAAGTACTGGACCAGCCTTAAGAAAGGTCTTTGAAATGGAGTCAAGGTTGTAGATCCATCAGACTCATCAAAAAATTTCATAGGTGCCAAGAAATCTTTCAGACTTATTTTATTTTATTTTAGTGCAATGAATTGGCACAAAAGTTTCCTCTCTCAGTAAAACCTTTGTAACTCCGAAGCTCTCAGAGGACCCTCTAAGAGAGCTCGAAAGACCTTCACTTTTACATATTTGCCTGTTCATAATCTGAAGTTTGATGTGAAACTATCAGTCCCTTGTTGGATATCTCAGATTGCTGCTTTTCAGTAATATCCTGTGGCCAGTCCATAAATCTATTCACAGTATATGTTAGGACCCTTTGATGACACAACACTGACTGTCTAAGTTAGTAAAGAGAAGTAAGATCTACCTTAGAGCTAAACAGGAGAGAGAAAGAGCATGGATTAGATGTCTTGTTGAACAAAGAAAAGTAGTGTTAAAAAGATGTGCTGTCCAAAACAAGTGCCCATCTTGGCAAGAGTCTCAACTTTACAAAAGTGGGTGATGGTGCTCATTGGAGTCTTCAACCAAGAAGAACATTACAGATTCAGACCACAGGTGTCACTGTAACCAACACAGAACAGATAATATTCCCAGAGCCTTTGAGTGTTCATGTAGTTGTTTGTTGGTCAGACCTTGTCTACTAAAGGTTTGAGTATGAAAACAGGCAAACCTGAAAGTGTGTGCAAAGCTTGTTTACTACTAGAGTGTGCGGTGGATTGCGTCTGTCAAACGAGCAAAATAGCATACATAAAATTTAGCGTTGCCTTCATGAATATACAGAATATATGCATATATATATGAGAGGAGGAGATGCAAATGTAGTCTTTTAGCACACTGATTGTGATTTATCAAACCTGGAACTGATTGCTGTTGGTGTTTTTGCACCTGTATTTAGCACATTTGAAAAGCAGGTGCAAACCGTGACAGCGTTATGCACAAATGACTGCAGTCATTGTGGCAGGAAGGAGGCACAGGGGCAGACAACAGAGAGGGAATCTTCCAAGAATCTTTGACATATTTGGACTAAAATTGTTGAGACATATCGTCCATCCAGCATTGCCACTTTTGAGCTACTGGATGAGCTAAGGGCTAATTTGGAGCCATTCACAAAACGGAGTCATGCCAAATCTTCTATTGAAAAACTCTTGGAAAACAACACTGCATTTTCATTCGTCTGGATCATTCCAACGTACCAGCACAGTTAGTGCTGGCGTCCCCCAGTATACTTTGGTGTGTACTCTGCTATGCTGCCTTTAGTGTTAAATGTCATGTCATGCATGATGGATATCTAGTTCCCATGCACTTGGGTCTTAGTAAATGACTCAAAACACTGAATTTTTAATGTATTCAAACTAAACTGAAAAACCCTGTGAATAAACGTAAACATTGTGGCATGTTTTGAAACGAACTAAACCGACATTTAACATAAGAAGTATACAACAGTGCTAATGACGGTGTCTCTATTTTTTATTATTTCCACCAAGACCTTCAGTTCTATAGCTTTAGACATCATCTTTTGTTTACGGCCACTCTGCTCTCCCAAGTTCCCAATGGAGACAGATGGCAGCAAAAGCAAAATCCTCATTTAGATAAGGTGGTTGGCACCACCTAAGTACCTCAGACTCAGACTCAGAATCAGAATCACCTTTATTGCCAAGTATCTTCAAGAAGCATACAAGGAATTTGACTTCGGTTTCAACTGTGCTCTCTTGTACAAAAACCCCCAAAAAAACTGTTTTTAACTGCGCACGCAACACGACCACTTAATAGCACGTACAGTGTTTTAGTTTGCACCCTCAATTTAGCACTCGATATTTGGAATCTTAGTAGTTCAGGCCCTTAGTAATTAGAAAATATGTGCATACTCTTCATTTTTTATCTCTTTGTAACAGTGCGGGAGTGGAAGAAAAGCAAGAAACTGGACTTCTTGGGGATCCCAACATACTGGGGATCAGGGCTTGCAGAAAATGACAACCTCAGGTAATGTGTTCAGATCTGGTTGGAATTAACATTTTCAATTTAATGTGTATTTTATTTTTTAATCTGAATGTGTTCAATTTTTGTCATTGTTTAATGGGGACAGCATGCAGATCAGCCTTCAGATATATAATTTCAGTTAAAACTTGCAGATCACATCAATTCAAATCAAATACTAACTTTCAGCTAAAAATGCTTCCTTTTGTTGCAAGATATCCAGAAATCTTGTCTGACCGGAGCTGTTTTTTTGCCTTGCCACTGTGGGCATTATTCCGGTTTAGCACAGCAGTGAGCGCAGCGCACATCTATAAGTACGGGTGTGCTTGATTGCTCTCCCTCTTTGCCTGCTTACAACTGTTGAATTTTCCCAGAGGGGGGACTCTCTGGGTGGCGTTGCCATCGTTTAACATAAAATCTTAGGGTGCCTTACCACATTTTGGCCTCGCCAGCAGGATACCACTTTGTAAAGGGCTGAGACAGGTTGTTTTTTTTATGGCAATTAGTGGTAATCTTTAACAAAAAAAAAAAAAAAATGTTTGCGTGCGTTACGTGTGTGTTTGAATCAGAACAGCAGCGTTTGTCTTGGAATCCACCCACAGTTTATTCGATTTGGTGAGAACTTGGATTCCCTCTTAGGCCTGTCGCAATAATCAATAAATCAATTAATTGCACGATAATTAAAAATGAGCTTGATAAGTTTGCCAGGCTTGATAATTTTTTACTACTTTTCTCCCATGCAGGTATCGCTTCATGGTCATGGACAGGCTGGGTAGTGACCTTCAGAAAATCTGTGTGAAAAATGGGGGTCGGCTAAAGAAGGCCACCGTGCTGCAGCTGGGCCAAGGACTGGTGAGATCATCCTCACAGAATCAAAGGGCTGCACTGTTTTTTGTGTCCACTATCGTTGTGATAACAGCCTGTCTTCAGCTGTTCAAAGGACCCCAGGGTCCCAGCACTCAGATACAGACAGATAATGACCTCTGTGGAACATCAGCTTGGCAGCACACACCTCTTAGGTTATGTTTTTTCTGCAGTCTTCGCAATTGGCTTATATGTGCCCTTTTTTTTTCACCAGGTGTCTGCTCTGGAGTACATTCATGAACATGAGTACGTTCATGCAGATATCAAAGCTGCCAACCTCATGCTTGGTTACAGGGACCCTGAACAGGTGAGCTCTGCTCAATTCTGTACATTATACGCTTCAACTATCAGGATAATATCTCAAAGAAGACGAGATGGAGCCACACTTTCTGATGAATTGTGTTCGACTGTGTGTTTCCTGGCGTGCGCCATAGGTTTACCTGGCAGACTATGGACTGGCCTATAGATACTGTCCTGATGGAGACCACAAAGAGTACAAGGAAAACCCCAAGAAGGGCCACAATGGAACAATCGAATACACCAGCCTGGACGCCCACAAAGGCCTTGGTAAGCCCTCAGGGTTCCCACACATCCTGGAAAACCTGGAAAACCTTGAAAAATGATTGACCAATTTTTCAGGCATGGAAAACATATGGAACATGAAAAAAGGGTTAAATTTCCTGGAAAAGGTTTACTTCTTCTGAAAATAATTTCCCCTCCTCCTGCTTTTTGAGCGAATGCAAACAGTCTCAAAGTTATCTACATGCATGTCTGTCGTGATCGTATCATCTGGGCAACAACTTCTGTGTTTCTAGCTGGTGTAATGCCCCACTTGATCCTACCAGCCAATCAAATTCGCATTTCTGCTCAGAGTGCAAAACTGCAAACCAGTGCTTCTGATTGACTATGTTGCTAGATTTAATGACCTGTATAACCCCATTTTGGTGCCTGGAGACAAATCTAGTGACTGGAAGTTGAAAATTCTTGCTAGTATTGGTCTCTGAAAGTGAGGTTTTTCTGCACTATGGTCACAAGCTGCTCTCGATCCTCTGTTGAGCAACAGGAAGGGGAGCAAAGAGAATCACAGTGGGTGTGTCATTTACAGTTTGCTGTACACAGTGTGATACAGATCTCTGATTTCAGCAGAGCAGGAGCTTTGGCGTAGGTTAACAGATAACTTTAATGGGCCAGGTAATAAGTGAATGAAAACGACTTTAGGAATTCTGTTGCATTAAAGTATTGTGTAAGTGCACCGATAGATGGGGAGAAGAATTCAGAGACATTTATGACTTTTCATGAAGACTTAAGCTCATTAACCACCAATGAAAGTAGTTTTTCAACAGAGTGAGATGTGCACAGAGGCCAAAGAGAAGAGGAGGACCCTTAAAAAGAGAAAAGTAGGCAGTGACATCTTTAACTATGTCAATTTGAATTGTGGCATTTGTTATTTCCATTATTGTTAGCAACCATGTATGTGATTTTACATGGCTACATTAGCATTAAAGCTACCAGTCAGTCACTTCAATTTGTAACTTTCAAACACATCAAAAGCAGTTCAAAGGGTTTGAGAGGTTGATTAAAAAAAAAAAAAAAAAGGCAGAAATGAACAGATTCAGATGTGTGTGAATAAGAGAGAAGAGAAAGTTGAGTTGGGAATTGCCCAGTCAAACATCATTACTCTAGTTTGTCACGCTAACAAAGCACTAAGCTTTTATATGTGTGTTTGTATTGTTCTGTGATACATTCCTCATAACTATTTATTAAAGAGAATTTACAGCCATAAACTGCACTCTATATGTCTGAGTAATAAACAGAGAAAAATATACAAGTTAATGCAAGTTACAACCGTAGAAACGAACACTTCAAAATAACAAGTGGGACAGGGTTTTACTGTAGGAATAAACCAATTATCGTTGCCAGTATTAAAATCTTGACGTATCTGCCTTTTTATCACTAATCGGCCGAGAAGAGAGATACGATAATAGCTGACAATATGGGTATAGAAATGCTCGACTTGATCACAAAGCTGAGAAAAAGCGTTCAGAAATAACCTACTTTGTTGCTGATAATCTCTTTTTAAGTTGTAAATTGAGATCAGTCAAATATCTATGATGAGACTTTTTCAAGATCCACTTGTAAAGTCCTCACAGTCCCTTGGATAAGAATATGCCTAAAAGCATTGAAACAAACTTAGGTGTTGGAGTTTGAATTTTAAAACATTTTGATGCCAGTATTTTCACTTTTACTGCAACTGAATATTTGCTCCAAATATCGGTTATTGGCCTACTTGTCCACTAATAATCTCTATCCGTAATGGCCCTGGAAAAACCACACCACTCTATCTCTAGTATGACGTGATAACTTGTCTCTGTCGTGGCTGAAATTGTCCTGGAAAATGCAGTTGCGAGGTCTGGCTGACACGCTGTGAATCAGAATCAAAATTACTTTAGTTATCACAGGTGGAGTTTTGTTATTACCACACCTCTTAACATGAGACAGCAGTAATAAAATAAATAATTAAAATCATTTGGTTACTGACTTCATCCTGCTCCTGCTCTCAGAAGGTCAGGATGGATATTTCTCTGGACTTAATGTCTTAAAAAAGAAGCTGGTTTTCCTCTGACTACACTTTTCCTCTGTTTTTGATTTTGCTGCCCAGTGAATCAAGCAATGCAAGGTATTCAAACGACTACATCTCTACAGTATGTTTTTAACCATGCAGAAGGCTTTGTCCTTTTAGTCTGTTGTCTTGATTAGTCAATATATGCAAAGTAGTCTCTCTGCCCCGCCACCCTCGGCTGATATTGGGAACACATTAACTGGCAAATTGCCTACATGCTCCCTCTTTCATTGACCATCGATTCTCCATCCACGGCCCCTGCTGAATCCTCTGGTACCGTCTCTGTTTAACAATTCCCTAATTAGCTGAAGTCATAACCTGCATCTGTATTCATCTCCCATTAATCAAGAGCTTTGATGTTTGGTTAGAGTGTGGCCCCAGCCACAGATAACCTCTTCGAGCTCCACGCAGGCCGATTTCACTCCCTTCCTGTTTGATACTGTGAGTTAGCAGGGCTCAGACTGCCTAATCCCCAACTTAGTGTTTCTTTCAACATGATCGATGAGGAAAAGAGGGGCAGAAAATGTCCCTGTCAGCAATATCCATGAGATGGAGGTTGATTTTGAAATAATTAAGAAAGAGAGAGGGACAACTGAGGGAACACACCTTTTCAGTCACCAAGGAAATTCCTGAAGATCTGAAAAAGCAGAGAAATCATTCTTCTGAACACAAATCCATCCATCCTTCAATAGCCAAGCACACCTCCAGTTTTGTGGGGAAACAAACTCTGAAGCATCTGCGTAACTACCCTGACATTACCCAGCTTTCTTGCTCTAATACACTGTAAAAATCATAACTGGCAAATCTTGAGCTAACAAATGTCTTCTGATTCATCTAACTCAAAATCATATCTTACACATATGCGAAGTTGTGTTGTTTCGCAGCCAGAAAAGTGGCGCGAACCGAGTCAGAAAAACCATGTTTGAACGGAGATCATTGCAGCCATCAGCTTAAGGAGTTTAAACCTTTAATTCGCAAATTTGTCGTCCTTTAGTTTATTAAGTATTTAATCCGTGGTATCTTAATTTTTGAAGCCTTGGTAAATCAATTCTATTCAGGCCTCAAAATGTTGAAAGATCTCTGTTAAAATGTTTGTCAGCTCTGAAAGAAGCTGCAGCCTGATCGCGTCGCAGACTGAGGGGAGAGAGAGAGAGAGAATTGCACTGGGTCTGCATCAGTTTCAGGCAGAAGTAACATGAACACACGGACCTACATTGTGTCCGATGGAGTTCATCAAACATTTTACAGATGAAGGACTGCAAATTTTTAACCTAAAAACTAAGTAATTGACTTTATTTGTGACTATTCTGGCATCTGGCCAAAAGTGAGAGTTGCACAATTATGCATGAGTAGACCTAAGTTTTATGGTTATTTATACCACAAATCAAGCCGGTTGTGATCACATGTAAATGAACATCTTTTGTTGTTAAATAGTCCACTTTTTGTACACAGTTTGGATTTATATGATAATATTGTTTGGAGTGAATCAGTAATCTTCTTGTAAATCCTGAGATCAATACGCTTCTTAATATATATATAAATATACTCTAAAAGTTTGATCCAGCGTCCTCCAGATATTCTCGACAGACTTTAGTGTGGACATAGAAGTGTTTTTAATCACTGTTAACAGCCTCTCTAATGTTTCCAGTAAATTGTCATAGGAAATATGCATTTGTTACATGAAGAAATCAGCTGACAGCTTGTGCTGCTTTTTCATATGAGATGTATTTTACAGACATTGACAAAAGACAACAGACATTTCAGATACATTTATATTGCTATGTTTAGTATAACTATCTAAATATTAATCTGTGAACCTATGACTGTCCTTTAAAGATGCTCTGCACTCATATGATACATTAATTCTCTGTCACAGACTGATTTTCTTCAGTGCACCGTGCTCTCCTCTGACATGAAATGTGTGTACACAAACTCAGACCTGGCGTGGGATTTCAGCGTAACCTCCGCCCCTTGTCAGATTGATAAATACTGATCTGTGCATGGATAAGAGCCTACACCCATTTTTTGGTCGTACGCACGTTTGATAAATGAGGGCCACTGGGTCTATCTAATTTTCCTTGACACATTGTGCCTTTTCTTGAGGGGCTGATATTATTTGGGGTTCATTTAACTGTTTTTTCTTTTATCAACAGTGTAGCTGCAATACACAAATAGGATGTGATTAAAATCTTCTATAACTACTTAGTTCAAAAAATGTTTGGTACTTTTAAATTGAGACCTGTAACATACTGTATGTTGTCATGTCAATGATGTAAACTGAGGGAGCAAAAGGAGAATCAGCCCCAAATATTGGCTATAGAAAATCATCAACCTGTATTAGTAATCAGCTGAGGGTGATGGAAGAAAATTGGTATCGGCATCGCCCCTAAAGAAAGCCAGAATATCAGATCAGGACACCCCTAATGGACATTAATTTCAAATGCTGATTTTAAAGTTGTTTTGAATCAGTTTTTTTTTTCTTTTTTTAATTCGATGTGATGCAACTTTTTTAGAAACATTTTTTACATACCCTTTGCAGTACTCCCATGTACCCCCATTTGAGAATCACTGATATAGAGAATATGTGAATAATTAAAATTTGTGTAACTCACCTTTAAGTGATTATTTATAACAAAAGTTTTCTAGATGTCAGGGCTCATGCTTTCACTTTTGATTCTGTTTCAAATGACTGGAGATGCTGTATGACTGGCTGTAATCCGCTGACTGACGTGAATCTGGTCAGGCTTGTGTATTGTGCCACACCTTTTCGGGAGAAATGAAACTATTTTACAAAAGCTTTTCTTTCAGGGTTGGCCTTTCAGCTTTTTGAACCTCAGTCAGAGAGATGGATCAGTGGATAGAGTTCTGAAATCAGGCTTCCAGTTGGTGTACAACCCAGGCCTCCCCTATCACAGCCTTCATACATGTTTTTTTTTTTTCCTGGCCCTTTTTCAGAGGAAAGTACAGAGGCCAGAGCAGGGAACAGGTTGAGAGTAGAGGAAGGCTTGGAGCTTAGATCCTGGCTGTACGCTTAAAATTGCCACATTACGCTAAGTACACTTTTTCATGGATTACTAACGTAAATATGGGTCCCTGGTGTGTCTTCAACAGCCCCAAATAAAAAAAAGAAATCCATCTTCTCCTCTATTCTCTAGCGCCCCTATTCTGAAAATCTCTCCTTAAAGAGCATATTGCAGGTAAAAAAAAACTTGGGATTAACACTTAATATGGTCTGATAGTGGTGGTAGAATAAGGTAAACACTGTTTTTTTAAATTATTCGTTACAAAAAGGCACAAATTTAGAGGATGAAGTAGCTATTTTCAGTGTCCCTGTTCAAAAAGCTACTTCAACCTTCGCCGCGTCATTTGACGTCATCCAGGGGACGAGCGTTCTCCGGTTCGTTTTATGCCGCTGAAGAAACGGGACTTTATATCTACATCGGTCACAGAAAAAAGCGATCGTTTGTGGCGACAGGGAGACTATGGTCCTGGTTTTATAATGGAGTTCAGGATCAGATACTGGAGCCAGGACCAGGTGAGATGATGGAGATGAAGCCGCAGACAGCGACAGGTTCAGCAGCAGCCACAGCCCGGGAACAGGTGTCAGATATAAACAAGGATTTATCAGAGATTCATCCCGACAGAAACGTCATCTGAGCACTGTGAGTCTTGATTTATTTATTTTACAACCCTGGATTAGTGGATATACGAATTTTAACGGGTAGAAAAAGTGTTCGTTGAATACACGATATCGCCGAAGCCGGTGCTGCGTCTCTTTTCTCACACTCGCGGAAAACCGTGGTTCAGATTTGCCATTTTTACAAGGTTTACTCTTCCAACGGACTGATTTCTGATCGGCACCAAACGCAGTACAGACTTTTTAAGTTTCTGTTTCTGAGTTCAAACTCTAAATACGCTGATGTGAACAGCATCAGGCTCCATGTCTGTAGCTAACGCCGTCACTCACCAGGACTCGCGCTCTTCTCTTCTGGTCCTCCTCACTCCTCAGCTCCCTGCTCTCCTTTACCCATAATTCCTCCTAATCCTGCCCTGTTCCTGCTCTTCATTTTGTCTAAAAGTCCCATCATTTTGATCCTGAGGACCCTCATATGTATAGGAATGCAGATTTTCTTCTTTTCATTGACAGAAGTGACAGTTTGATAGATGTTCATGTTAACGTTAAACTGAGGAGTTTTCAGCAGTTTCTCCCCTGGATGACGTAACAGCACGATGCCGGTTTTTAATGCGGAAGTTAAAAAAAGTGAACTAAAACATCTCCAGCAAACTCTGTGGTTCACTAATTTCAAAAATTCCTTCGGAACATTGTTTTTGGGCATCTTTTCTATGATTTTATTCAAAGTAGTGTTTAACCTGCACCTCATCGTCAGAATAAAAGTGGCGCTACTGCGTCTGGCAGTTGCTCTGTGTTCTCCTCCTGAAGCTTCCTCCAAGGGACAAAACAAACAAAACATTGAGATTAAGCCCTTAGCATCAACCCCATTCTTGCCTATATACCATTCTATGTTTCAGAGCTTATATCTGTAGAACCAAAAGGTCAAAATTCATCAGTGACACTTCATTTGAAAGATTAACCCTTTAGCTCCCACCATTCTGGACTATTTACAATGCTATCTTTCAGAGCTTATAACTGTAATAAGGTCCAAATTAATCATTGACACTTCATTTGAAAGATTTAAGTCTCTAGTTATAGGAAATGTCATGGTTTTATATGTTGCTGAAGTCCACATCAGGATAAATGCAACTTAAGGTTTTTTTTTTCCTCTCCATTTTATTTTTAACTGATTTTTGAATATCATTTACTTCAAGATGCTTCATGCAAGACATAAGATATACACCACAAAACTTTTACACCTTGTCATCTACGTCTGTGTGAAACGTGAGCTTTCTAGGTAAAATCTTGTAGGAGTTATAGAGTTCTTAGTCTCAGTTGACCAAACACTAGCAGGTGTGTCAGCGTTTTCCACAGTCTAGTATGACTTCTTCCACAGTCTAGTATGACTTCTTCCACAGTCTAGTATGACTTCTTCCACAGTCTAGTATGTCTTCTTCCACAGTCTAGTATGACTTCTTCCACAGTCTAGTATGACTTCTTCACGAGATCCAAACCAGCTGTATCAGGTCTCAGTGTCATCTTTGTAGTCAACTTTGTTCTCTCTGTGAAAAGGTTTTGCTAAAAATTGTGAAATTATAGCTCCTGGTCACATATTGTACTTCTCCTGTTACACATATAAATATGAAGGGTTACACGCGGCAAAAAAAAAATCAATTTTTAGACAGCTACGGCAGGCTTTGTGGGAGAGGTAAGGCTATTGGTTACTTAATGTGTGATTGACAGGGCCGATAGCCGTGAAACGAGCCTGGTAGGAAGCTTTTGTGCAGTATGAGCTAACACTAAGGATCACTTTATGTCTGATAAACAGAGAAAAAGTAAACTTAAATGAGTCTTACTGAGTGACACACATGCTATGATTTGGTTTGAATACAGAAAGATCCCCAACCATTGACTATATTTCTGTGTTTTTGGTCGTAAGTTTTATTCAAAGTGGCATTAAAAAGTCTTAAATTTGACTTACCAAAACCTGCAGGTACCCGGTCAAGAAACCAGGGGACTATAAAAGGTGAAGGTGAACTGACTTGATGAGCTGTCTCTTGGTTTTGTTCTTGTTCACGTTGATGCAGAGAGTTTCTCGTTGCCATAGTTCTTGTTGTGGTTGTTGTTGGTTACATCCTTGAGGTCTTGTATGTGGATCCTGAACACAACATCACAGAGAGATATAATCTCATCTGAAGTCTGAGGAAGGCTTTGTTGAGAAAATGTGACTTTTGTCCACATCTGGAATCAAAGTCCAACTTTAGAAAATACATGTTACATTTTTGGGGTTTTTCTTTGTTTGTTTGTTTGATTTTTTTTGGAAATTGGGTCCGTAGGAGAAACCGAAGCGACTCGGAGAAAACCTGTAGTAAGGGGGTGATAAACGGGGGTGAAGGTGGGGCTGAGGGGATAGGGGAGGGGCTTAGATCTCTGAAGAGGAGTCAGACAGCTCTGACAGAGGAGTGGTTAGAGCCTCCCTCCTCCTCTTCCAGCGCTCTGGCTTCCTCAGACCCAGAGCGTGTCTGAACCTCTTCCAGGCTGAAGGTCCAGGTGGAGTCTGAGGGGCTTCAGTGGAAGGTCCAGGTGGAGTCTGAGGGGCTTCAGTGGAAGGTCCAGGTGGAGTCTGAGGGGCTTCAGTGGAAGGTCCAGGTGGAGTCTGAGGGGCTTCAGTGG
>RPOG01002303.1:18685-61101 GCA_008086565.1 Thalassoma bifasciatum | reverse complement strand
GGGGCTGAGGGGATAGGGGAGGGGCTTAGATGTCTGAAGAGGAGTCAGACAGCTCTGACAGAGGAGTGGTTAGAGCCTCCCTCCTCCTCTTCCAGCGCTCTGGCTTCCTCAGACCCAGAGCGTGTCTGAACCTCTTCCAGGCTGAAGGTCCAGGTGGAGTCTGAGGGGCTTCAGTGGAAGGTCCAGGTGGAGTCTGAGGGGCTTCAGTGGAAGGTCCAGGTGGAGTCTGAGGGGCTTCAGGTCCAGGTGGAGTCTGAGGGGCTTCAGTGGAAGGTCCAGGTGGATTCTGAGGGGCTTCAGTGGGACTTTCAGACTCCTCCTGGACTGTGAGGCTGGGTACTCTGGAGTTTGGAGTCTCAGTGTGGTTGGTCTGAGGGTCCTCCTCTTCCTCCTCTTCCTCCTCCTCCTCCTCCTCCTCCTCCTCCTGAGGAAGAGGCTCAGTCTGTGTCCCCTGACTGATGGTATTTTTGAGGAGCTCTTTCTTTAAAGACTCAAGCTCAGACAAAACCTGGTCGTGGGCAGCAGAGAGGAGTCTGAGTTCACTTTTCAGGTCTTGAGTCTCCCTGAAATGCTTCTTCTTCTCCTCACTGACGTCTTCCTGCAGGCTCGAGTACTTCTCATTCAGAGTCTTGATCCGCGCGTCCTTGTCAGCGATGATCTTCATGGCGTTCTGACATTCCGCCATGACCGTGCGTGTCATGGCCATGGCCTGGTCCGTCTGCTTCATGGCCCAGTTGGTTTCATTGTCGCGCTTCTCACTCAACTCTTTGTAGTGAACAGTGAGGCTGCTCTGTTCCTGGAGCTTGTCATATAACTCCTGTGGACAGAGTTCCTCTCTGTCTTTCAGTTCTTCTTTCAACCGCTGGATGACTCTGCGGTCTTCCACGGCCCTGTCAGAATTAGACTGGACCTCTTTCTGGAGCTTGTTCTGGAGGAGGTCAGCCTGGTGTTGGAAAGTGATGACCTCACCCTCGTACTTCTCACTTGTCTCGAGGTAGGAGAGCCTGTAATACTCCTTTTCCTCGTGGAGAAGTCTGTTCTTTTCCCTCTCTGAGCTCAGCTCCTCTAAGAGACGTTGTTGCTCCTTCTCAGTGACGTCTTGTGTCATCTGGTGAAAGGAGGCGTCCCTCAGCTGTTCCTGGAGACGTTCATTCTTCACTTTCTCCTGGTCCAGCTTGTTCTCCAGATTTTTCTTCATTCTAGAAAAATCTTCTCTGAGCGTCAGATACTCCTGAAGGAGAAGCTCATGGGACATGTTGTTCTTGGTGTCCATAAACGCTGTCTCTAATTCAGGAGTTTCTTTACACAGCTCCCTTGAAAAACTGTCGTTCTGAGTTTCTTCTGCCCTCAGAAACTGGATCAACTCCTCTTTATTGAGTTGGTCACTCATGTGTTTCTCTGCCCAGTAGTTTTCCCTTCCTGGGTTCACTGATGCACCAAGTGTTTCTATACTTTGATCATCAGACTCATCAGAGTAGTCGTCTTGATAACTTCCTCTGCCTTCTCTTCTCACAGTTCTCTGCATTTTCTTTTTTCTTTGAACTTGAATCTTGAAACTTGATATTTGTAGTAATGACTGAAATCACCTGTGATAGTGTTGAGGTCAGTTAGAGAATGTACAGACTAACAGCTGCTGCCTTATGACTCATAAAGCGTAAGCTGCTTTATGAGTCATAATGAGTCATAATGATGTCATAATGATGTCATAATGATGTCATAATGCTCCTTCATCTCAAATTCAAATTCAAACAAAAACTTTATTGACATGAAAGTTCTTGTTTGAAAATAAACATGCAGCCAAAGCAATGTTCCATGAATATGATAGAGAAATAGATCACAATCTAAAAAACCTGTTCATATATAATATTCAATTTACTCGTCTTTTTTTGTTTTTTAATCACACCAACAGTAAAAAAAATCAATCAATCAATCAAAATAAATCTATAGATAAGTAAATAAAATAACAGTGATCTGTATTTACATGGATTCAGATGTTTTTTGTTAAACTCATTCACCATGAATGAATCTTCTTTCACAGAAGCCTGAAATTGAGACATAGTTCGAAAGTGTGTAAGTCTAGTGTCAACTTGTCAGTCTGAAGACAAGGGGTTCTTAAAAGACTCAGACAAGAAAAAATTCTCTAAATCTTTGAGTCCTGAATAAAGTCCAATTCAGACTGAGTGTGGTCCCCTAAATTTTTTAGAATCTTCTAAGACTTTTACCCAACATAGTGTGTGCATTCCTAAATCTTAACCGATCATTTTATCTTAAATCCTTAACACACACACACTTTAAGATTTAAAAATACAAGCACATACTACTGGATTTTATCAAGACCAGAGAGAGCAACGCACCACGTAATCCTGCCGGTATAATCAACATAATTTGCGAACACTTTTCACGATTATATGTGCCTCTACAGCCTTTCTAAAGGAAAAGGCTTTTAAAAGTTTTTATTTAAGGGATACAGTGGCTCAATGTCGGGCGGCATGACAACGGAGGTCAACAACAGCCTTGTGCTGTTTATTTTGGCAACTTCTGTCTTTAATTAAAGCCCTTTTATATACAACAGGGACAAACAGCAGCATTTCATGTCATTTTTACTTTTTACCAAACATGAGAAAATGACTGAACTCCTTAAATTACACCCAAAACTTGTGGTCACAATGTAAACAGATGAATGAAGTGTGTGCCACACGTCACACACGATGACTGTCTTTTAATGTCTATCTTATCTTTTTGGTTTTGCGACTCTTTCTAAATTTTTATTGTCTTCCTCAGCAAAAACGAGTTGTGTTATCATGCAGATGAAAATCAAACATGTTTGAAAATGATCTGGGTGCCTCTGATTGTTGGGTGGGCCGTTTGTGGGGCTTAATATTGGTCCACCATCCACTCACACTAGAAGATAAAGGGCCTGAACATCTGGGCTGATCTTTTCTAGTCAGGGACTCAATGTTCAGGGCCCAGTGTCAGGAAGTCTGGATCACATTAAAATGGGCCTGAGAATCCTGTAGTGTGAGCACAGACTGTATGAAACATGGACGTAGTTTCTGTGACCTCACCTGTTTGTTACTGTATCCGGTTTTGAGGAAAAACAGCTGGTGGGGCCATAATAGAATTGGGTCGGATGAAGAGTGCCCAAACTCACAGCCATTGAGTGCCTGTCGGTCACTTGATCTAAGCGGTGGCTCTGATTGGTCGAGCTCTCGTTCCTAATATCTTCCAAAGCTGAGTTCGAAAAAAAAATCACCCCCCTCATAGTGTGTGCTGTTGGCAAAATTTGTGATCCAGTCAGGTATTGTACCAGGGCTTAAATATGCAAATTTTGCTCTGAAAACAGCTTTGATATAATATAATATTATATCATATTATATTATATATAAATTAGGAAAATAGACTATATCTCTGTACATTAGACACATTACAAAACTACAATTATCAACTTTAAAGTATAAAAATATTATCAAAAAGTGTACAGAGTGTTTGATATTTATACGTTTTACACATTTTCAGGACCAGTCAAGGGCTTTGGTCTGAGTCTCTCTCTCACTGTCAGTTTGCGATTCGCTCACGTACTAGATGTACGAGCATTCAGTACTTTCAGTACGAATCACTGATTCGGAGCTCCAGCTCAGAGCTTTGTCTCTCTTTCTCAGTCCGTCAGTGATTAATTCATGAAATAAACATTATTTGAGACCATCAGAATTAATTTTAAAACAGTCAGCTGAGTAATTATGGATATAGACGCCGTTTGCGAACCGACAGCAGCCATAAAAAGCTCATATATATTTTCGTGAAACCTAAATATTTACTACTTCATCAAGTGTCGTGACACAGGAAGGAGATGTACGGTCGGGCTTGAGTGACATGGGACTTCTGACCGACTCTGTCCTGTTTGTTGAGTCATTACTATCATTGACATAAATGGGTGAGGAGGGAGGGCTTGGGCGACTCGAACATTTAAGAGAGACAGAGACAAGAGACAGGAGAGGGAAGTGAAACTGCAGTTCATAAATGAACAAATCTTTTCAAGTAAGTGATTCGGCTCAGCTCGTCCACCCAGATGATTCGTTCATTTGAATGGATCGTTCACGAACGACACATCACTGTTGTGATCTCCATCTGAGCGATTCTTTCACAAATTATGTTTCATCAGTCGAGTAAAGTGTAAAACAAACTTAGCGATTAAAATGTGAAGAATCTAAGCTTTCTAATGCTGTATAGCATTCTGATGTTTGACAGAGGTGTTACTGTATGATCCCAGTCTTTTTGGGGAAAACAGACTAATTCATGACTTTGGGACATCAAACTTCTGCATCAAATGACTTTAAACTGTTTTCGAAACTAACCTCATGGAGAAGATACCTAACTGCCAGGCCATGTTAGTGCCATGTTAGTGCCATGTTAGTGCCATGCAACCAGGTTTTCTAACAGTATGAGGTCAGGTTTTACTCAACGGTAATGGATTATTTAGACTCCAAACTTTGGTATCAGAGATGTGTTTTACTGTTTTTTAGGGAAACTTAACGAGGCTTCAGACATGAAAACAGAGAAGTGTATTTTCTGCTCTGCTTTGAGATTATGACCGAGGACAAGGCCCTCATCTGCCCTCCGCTGACCTGATGGCACCAATCCCTGCAAAGATGTTGACAGGTTGCCATGGTGAGGTTTGGTGAATGCAGCTGCCGCCTGGCAGGCCTTTGAACCCCGAGCTAAATGGTATAATTACCGGCATTCGGTGGGCGTCCGGCAGACAGAAGACCGTCTCCAAACAACAAGACTGTGAAGCACAAGGGTTAAGAGTGTGACACAGCAGCATGCTTTAGGGAATCTGAATAACAATAGGAGATAATTAACAACAACACTGCTGCTGCCTCACCTCCTTGTCTAAAGCATGCAGAGAACATGTGCGCTATGTGCCTGTTTGTATCTTTGTGTGTGTGTGTGTGTTTCTCTAGGAACCTCCTGATGAGAGCTGGTTAAATGTGTGTGTGTGTGTGTGTGTGTGTGTGTGTGTGTGTCTGTGTGTGTATGTGTGTGCATGCATGCACATCTCAGCTGTCTTTGTCTCTCTTTATATGAGGGCAAAACACATTAAACACAGAAGAGCAGGCACACAAAACACTATCATGAGCTGAGATAAGGTGCCCAGAGCACACTCAGAGGGCAGCACTGCTTAATGTAGTTGTTGATCTTTTTAATTGTTAATCTATTACGCTGCTCTGGGAGTTGCAACACTTTTTCCTGTGTTCGCGTCACATTATTTTTCATCTTTATTCTCCTCTATCAGGCTCTCAATAAAAATGAAGAGTTGTGTAATTATAAATAAGAAGGCACACCGTAATGCTGGGTGAACACACTCTTCACTCCTACAAGGGGGGATGAGTCTTTCATTCATTATCAGAGCTGCAGAGATGGAGTGTGCAAGATGATAATTGTGTGTTTGAAGAACATCTAAAGCTGACCGTGTGTTTTCTCTTCAGCTTCTTCACCTCTTTGGATCAAAGTAATGCACTTGGGTAAGGGACAGGTACAGAAATGCAGCAAAGTATTACAACAGAGATGCATATCAGATATTTGTGTAGCCCAGAACATCTCCAGAGTTCAACATCATCCTCCTTTTTCATCGTCCCTCCCATTCAAACCATCCTTATCAAATACATCTTATAGAACCTTTGTCTCAAAATGTACCAGTATGTCTCAAAACTGTGACTTTTTGTCATAATCTTAACTTTTTTCTTGTCCAGCACCGAAACTCCATTAATAAACATAGATTCTTTGCAAGTTTTGACAGTGTGCGGGTATTTACACTGAAATCATTGCTGGATGCCTGCTCTCCAATGCACTAGTGCATAAAATAGATGTGCGAAGTCACATCCTTTTGTCAACTTCTTATCTTAATATTTTGACTTTTAATCGGGATTTTTTCTTCATATCTCAAAATTTTGACCATATCTCAAAATATTAACTAAATTACCTGAAAATGTTGACTTTATATTGGATAGTTTTGACTTAAATCTCTTTCTTTTTACTTTTTGTCTCAATATTTTGACTTTTGTTTCATATTTTTTACTTTTTATCTTAAAATTATTTAAAATTCATATCAAATTTCAATGATTAAACTCATCGTTTTTAAGTTTTTCTTATTAATTTGACTTTTTAACACTGAATTTTGACATTTTGTCTGAACATTTTAACTTCTCATCTCAAAGTTTTTCATTTTTTTCCCCTCACATTTTTTTCTCAGATACCATTTATCCCTCTTCCTTTTCCATAATTTTGTAGTCTCTTCTCTGTTTTGTTACTCTTACCGTATGGAGTAAGACTGTGTGGACCTGTAAACAGATTACAGCCTCTCTGCTCCTTGTAATCTGGACCTGTGTGGCAGTGACCGTGCTTCCTTTTTAGACCGGTATGTTGGCAAGATCAATGCGTTCCATGGTTCAGTGAGATTTCTCTTCTCTGATGAAGCCGTTCAATCAGTCATTTCTCTGGAGACGGGTGGTGAGCGTTACAGTATTGAGCTTCTAAAAGTCCCCTGGCTCAACCTCTCTGGATCGACTTAGTTGACAAGTATTGATAGACTTCACACATTAAGATACACCCTGCAATCAAACATTCCCAATGAGATACAAACACAGTATCAGTGCTTGGAGAAAACTTTGGACCTGGGATGTTCAACAGGCAGCAAATGGGTCAATGACAAAAAGAGGGTCTAGAAACGTATTTTTTAAAAGTTCTTTGAAAATGGATAAAAAACATATTTCTGAGTAAAGAATTATGTTTTCTAACAGATTTCAGTAGTTGACCACCATTTCAAAGTTTTTAGGTTCATTATTTTTTAGTATTTTTAATTTCCATTTACAATAACTGACATTCAATTTTTAGAGTTTAATTACTGTGGATACTTGTCAGGACGGTTGCACCACCTGACATTTTGGGGGTTTGAGGAACCAAAACACAAAAAAACATGTTATATTTTAATAGTTTAAAGATGTGTTCAAATAACACAGGTTTCATAGAATAAAGAAATACATGTGATGAAATACTCAATTCATGATGGAAGGAAATATTGCACTCGGACACAAAAAAGGGACGTCATGTCGGCAAGAGGCAGTTTTTTTGTGTATGAATTATTTGTGGCAGTATTTAGTCAATAAGGCTTTGTCATGTTTGCAAGCGAAGCACACATTTGAGTGTGTGTTCATTTAAGAGCATGTGGCTGGTGGTGGAGAGAAGGGGCGCCTGAAAATAATTTAGATTAAAAAAAAAAGGACACTGCAAAAAAAAAAAAATGTGGCAACCACTGTTTAAAAGCATCTTTGTGAAACTGGTGAAACTTTTGTACAATTCAAGTGTTTTTCAAATTATTTCAAACTTTTTTCTGATTATCACAAAAACCAAAACATTGGGTGAAAATGTGTGATTATTGTTAGTAACCACTTCATCCGTCTGTCTTGTAGCTCCATCCAGACGTGGTGATCTCCAGATTCTGGGCTTCTGTCTTCTTCACTGGTTAAGTGGATCTCTGCCATGGGACGATGTTCTCAAGAACCCAATGCAGGTCCAAGAGGCCAAGACCAGGTACTATTTCACTTTTGCACATTTCATTGTTCATGCAATCCATCCGTGGAAGTGGCTGATAAGTCCCAGCAAGTCTTTGCACTGGTGGAAAAGAGTTTTGGACAACCTGATATTTTACACAATTTTAAATATTGCCATGAAACATTTGTGGGCAAAATCCTTCTTGTGCATGTGCATGAAAATGTGTGGCTGTATTAGACGCACACAAGTCAAAAAAAGACACAAGTTGATCGTCAATTGTTCAAGAAATTGACAGACTCCATGGATGGAAGGCATATGATGGTTATTGAAAAGATGGGTGGCTATTGTGCTCTCTGTTTTGGGCACATGATGAATTGTTTTGTTCATTATTTTAACTTAACCACCTGAAAACAAACAATAAAGGTGGGCAATATGGCAATTAAAAAAAAAAAAAAAAAATCACAATATATTTTTTTGAAATCATCATTTTGATTATCACAATTTTTTTTATTATTTCAAACTTCCATTGTTAAAGCATCTGTACAGAAAACTAAAGGAACCAGAGATTAGTTCAACATTATATTAACATACAAAGCAAATAACAAAGCAATTTTATTTTACAGGTATGCAAGACCCAATTACAATTATAATTTTGCACACAGTGTAGGTCTGGTATTTTGTTAAATGCAGTAAAATAACAGTGCAGGAATCTCAGAAACATGTCTTGGTGGTGCTTTTTCTCCCCCTATGTCTTCTCACCCTGAACTCCATCTTTCCCAGAAATCCTGTTCGCTCTTGATCTCTGATTGATCTCCACTTTCTTCTCTCTCAGGCTGTTGGATAAACTGCCAGGCTCCGTCCAGCAGCTGTCAGTAAGCGGAGCCAGCACAGGTAAGCCAAAGACCACAGGGCTTCTTCAGGTTACAGGATGTCATCCTACACATCTGAGGTTAATCTTAAACACATTTTGGAAATAAGACAAGAAGAATCTCTGTGTCTAATCTTCTGCTCTTTAATAGAGAGCCAGAGGAGTGGCCAGAGCCAAAACTAATTTAGATACCAGGCCCACGTGGACAGGGGCAGATGGTAAAAGCTGGTGTGGACATGTAATCTGTATGCATAGAAAAGTTTTTACGAACAAAGATCATTAAAACCTTAATCCTGCCCTCGCACATCATCAGTCCTGATTCCTCTTACTTTATACTCTCACTCAGACTCTTCCCTGCTCTCATGTTCAAATCTTCCAAACAGACAAACGGGTATGGACCAATAGGATTGATCTGAGCTCTCCCCATGGGTGTTTTTACTTTGCAGTGACCTTTACATAGGGGAGCACCGTGCCTCTCCAACAGCAATCTGCCCCTTCTTTAGGGCCAGGACATATTTCATACAGGGTTCCTACACATCCTCAAAAAGTCTTAAATTCATGTATTTAAAACTAAGGCCTTAAAAAGCCTTAAATTCATCAAAATATTATATTCTGGTCTTAAATGAATTACTCAAAGGTCTTGAATTTGTCAGGGCAGGACTTGTTAACGTTTTATTGATTACTTTTTTTTTTATTGTGTGTTTTTGAGAAGGAGATGTAGAGTGAAGACTGTTTTACAAGCTGCTGATATGAATTATCTGCATCCTAGCTAGGCAGTCTATGACTATGGGCCACTGTTTGCACTTTTACACACAGATATTGACCAATGTTCAAGTTTATGTTCAATAAACAGTCAAAAAGTCAACTTGAATGAGTCTCATTAAGTGACACATGCTATGATTTGGTTGTGATACAGCAGGATCCCCCAAATCATCAACTATAATTTTGTCTTTTTGGTCTTAAATTTCATTCAAAGTGGCATTAAAAAGGTCTTTAAAAGTCTTATCTTTGACTTAATGAAACCTGCAGGTACCCTGTCATTTTTCATTCCATTTTCTTTATTGCACTAAATCACAACTGAAGTCTTTTTTAGCTACCTTTGTCTCCACATTGTCACATGTTTACATTTCTTTGTGTGGTGCAAGGTGGAGTTCCACCCCGATGCATGCACATTTAAAACAGGCTGAAACAGTTACAGGAGAAAATAATGTGCATGCACGGTGTAAATATCTTGTGAGTCGCGTAGGAAAAAAGACTCATGTTTTCATTTTCAGACATAACATCAGCACATGCAGTAGTGCCCCCTGTCAGTCTGTGTGCTTTATATTTACTCTAAACTTCATCCTGATCACTCTGTGGAGACTATAATGCCGATCAGGTCTGTGCTTGCACTCATCTGTCATGCTCCTCCCATTCCTACAGGAATCATCTTTCTGCTCTCTCTGGGACAGAAGTTTAAGTTTGTCCATCTTTCCTCTCATTCCTTAAAAATCAACAGGACTTTTTTTTCAGTCTTAGTTGAACACACCTGAAAGCCGGTTAGGTTCCATACCACACTTTTACTCCATGTGTTTCTGTGCAAAGGTTTGTCTAGACCAATGACTGTATATAGAATGGACAGCGTGCTTCCACCTGTCACCGTTGTATGTTTTTGAAGCCAAAAAACCCCGTTTCACTAGCCGCCATTGTGCAGCCAGAGTCTGAATTTCCGGTGGAGCCAAGTAAAAAAGAGAAATAGAAATATTTATTTCTTCTTCTTCAGAAGGTTTAGTCTCCTTTTGGCTCTTTCCCGAAGTTTCTTATGTCCCCGATAAAAACTACTCACGAACGGCAGCTGTCAACTATCGTAAAACGAAACTTATATCGCGGTTTTTAACGTCCAATAACTAATGAGAAACTAACTTCTCAGAAAAAAAACACCTGAACACCATGCAGCCAGATGACATCGTCATACTCCCTTAGCGTAAAGATGAGAGAAACATTTCTACGAGGTATCGTAATTGTTTAAAGTTTTCCCGGCTCATATCTGGAATACATGGGGAGGCGGGGCTTATGACCTATACTGCAGCCAGACACCAGGGGGCGGGGCTTATGACCTATACTGCAGCCAGACACCAGGGGGCGGGGCATCTGCTGGAGGCTTCAGTTTGAGCCGAACGTTGTTACGTCCACTCATTATACAGTCTATGGTCCAGACTCTCAGACTGGGGTGGAACTATGAGGGCAGTGACAGAGGGAGGGGTGGCCAGGATGTGCACACCCCTTTGCTCCACAAAAAGGTTATAAACTTCAGGGTGACACTGCTTTGGGTGCTCCATGCTGGGGGGTATTCTGGACCACTTGAAACCTGACCTGAGTTTTAACCTTTATTCCCTGTTCAGGTGTTGTTCTGGTGAGAGTGGACGGTACAAGCTCAAACAGATCAAATCTAAGCTGAAGAATGAACTTTTCCAGTGATTGGGCTTGGGAGAATAACCACCTCCACGTGTTTTGGTGTTGTCAGGAGTGGAATTCACTGCTTGGTAGAACCAAAGTTAAAAAGAAATCTGTACGTGAAGATGGTGCGTTTATGCTGCTTCCTGCCTGATGTTCCACACTTCATGTCTGCTTTCTTTTGCTGATGCTCTTGAATAACTCTGTACGAGTCAAACAGCTGTCCCATTGACACGCCTTTCAAACTTTGTCGTGTTTTATCTCTCCTCTTAATGGAGAGGTCACTCCTGTGTGAGGGCTGAGGGTGTGATGTATAGCTGGAACCGGCTGCTCCCCCCCCCCGACAGGCCTGGCTGCCCGCCTCAGATAAGAGCCGGGGAATGCATCAACTGAGCGTGTGCGAGAGAGATACAAGTTTCACCGCAGCATGTGTCATACGCATCATCTGGCTAGTGTATGATGCATAGCAGCTGACTGTGTTTGACACTTACACACACCAAATGCATCCTCAGCAGGGCCCATTCTGCCCTCTTTTGGAGATACACTGCCAAGTGGTGTATTATCTGGACTGTAAGACCTTCAGGTTGAGTCTGCCTCTGCTGCATGACTCAGGTTTAAGAGCTCTCTTAAACACTCTCAGGTGGTGTAAAAACTACAAGCAGCGTATCAAACTGATTGATGCTTTAAAGCTCTGTCTGATTGACATTTTCTGTCTTCCTGTCTCCAGATGAGGTGGCCTCTTTCCTCCATTATGTGAGCCTTCTGGACTACCAGGAAAAGCCAGACTACCAGCATCTCAGAAAACTGCTGGGCAGTGCTGGAAAAAGAAAGCTTGACTTCTCTGCTCCCAGAGGATCTGCAGAGGAGTCCACCTCCAGGAGACCAGACCCCCCCTCAAAAGAAAAAGTGAGAACAAGATGAGTTTGAGAAATCTCAAAATTGTTCATGAAATGAGACCCTGGCATCTCCTGGCATCAAAGCAGTGGGGTTCATTCACCACTAGGGATGGGTACCAAGAACCAGGTCCAGTTAAGAATTGATCAGAAATGGTTCCTTTATGTGATTAATGATTCCTTTGATGACTGTATAATGTGCTGGAGCGGCTGGACCTTACGTCCCAGCTGGCTTATCTTAGCAGATAGTTGACAGTTTCCATAAGAAACACGGATTCAGGATTTTCTGCTTGAAGTTTTACTTTAAAATCGGTAAAACTGAACATACAAAGAAATGTACATTACTCTCTCACAAAAGATTCATATTGAATACATCCAACATATTGTACATCTCCTAATGTTAACCAAAAACATTAGTGGATATATTTCCTCCTGTAACATCAATGACAGCTTGAGGTCTTTTGTGCTCGTTGTGGATGAGGGTCTTCATTTTCTCAGATGGTAAAACTGACCATTCTTCTTCGCAAAAAGACTCCAGTTCCTGTAAATTCATGGGCTGCCTTGCATGGACTGAAGGTTTGAGATCTCCCCAGAGAGGCCCAATAATTTTGAGGTCAGGAGACTGAGATGCCCACTCCAGAACCTTCACTTAATTCTGCTGTAGCTAATGGCAGGTTGACTCGGCCTTGTGTTTTGGGTCATTGCCATGTTGGAACAACCAATTTGCGACACCGGGAGTAGTTCCAGAGCCGCCATATTGGAGACTGTCCCATTTGTGCTAAATTGCTCGGAGGAGAGAGGAGAGAGGACGGAGGAGAGATAATCGAGGAAACACAAGAGCTGCCTTTGCGGAAGTTTTTTCACTGACAGACACGCCCCCTCACGGGATGATGGTCTCTGATTGGACGGTGCTCCTGTTCAGAAACTTTCTCTGACGTTTCACATCAGTGGAGTTAAATGATAGAGAAAAGACAGAGCTGAAAACAGTCTCTGTGGATAAAACTGAAACAGGTCAGAAAGCTGGGATTAAAAACATGTTTGATGTGAGTTTGAAGCACGAAACGCTGATCACAACTGTCATTAAATCAATAAAACAAATCAACAAAACAGATCAATACCGAGTTTTTAGAACTGAGATTCATCATGCAATAATTCGTATAGTTAAATGAAATAGAGAAAAAAAAAGTAATTTATGATCAGTCATTTCCCCTATTTATTTTCCTACAACTTCTCTGTCTTTATAGAGAGACTTTAAGTCAGAGAATAAGTCTGTCGGGACAAAAACACGTTACATTTCAGTTTATGAAGTTTCATTCATGAGCAGGAGGTTTGTAAAGAAAAACACTATTTCTATCTGACCCTGCATCTAACTCTTTTAGTGTTCCCATAGATTATATATTATTGTATAATCAGTTTCAGGGTTCACGATCAGATTTGCTCTGGATAAAGGATAAATAATTAATAAATAATCCATAATGACGCATTTTACCCCCAAAGTGATCCTTGTGCTTCTTAACTGGACACTGAATAAACAGAGCTCAGGTTTTCTTCATGTGAAAGTGTTTGCTAAACAGATTAAAAACTAAGATAAAGCTGTTTCTGTTTATATTTTAATAGAGTTATTATAGCTCATGTGCAGACACATAAACAGCTGTTAGAGCTGAATGACAGATGATCCTGATCAGTTGATGCCGTCATCATTTAAAGACCTCACGTCATGAAACGCCCCTGAAGGAAAGGACGTCTCATTTGCCTTAAAACGAATCTCCTCGTCTCCTCGCTCCTCTTTTCATTTCCTCGCGTCTCTCTCGTGCATCTCTGGTGGGCGGGACTAAGACGCAAGTGAACGACGCAAGTGGAGGAAGAAAGGATGGAATTTAATGCAAATTAGATGCAGCCTAAGAAAGAAATAAACAGAGTGATTCACTATGAACATGGCGCACATGTTTCAGGCAGACATTTGTTGTGAGCCTTTGGATGCTCTCAAGAAATGACCTGCTTCACAGGTTGCAAAGCCTCAGCACTAAACCTTTAATTTAAAAAGTCTGTTCATTCGTCAGTACAAGGGAATATTCAACATGATGATTTTATTCAGAGAGCATACAGCAACTAGTCACAATGATTACTGTTTCCTCTGCTGAGTCTCTTAACCCCTGAGAGGAGAAACGTGACAGCAGTGAAAGGGAGGGTTAACCCCCCCACAAATGCCCCTCCATGGTGAGCACATGCACCAGGACTAAAGCTGGAGGACAACCCTCATTCTCCTCAATTCTGCTACAATAAGTTCTTGACCCCTCGGGCCCAGCAAGTGCCCTCTCAATGGCCCAATTTGTAGAAGTTGATGACACACACTTTAGACCGTGTGGGGCATCTCCAATTATGCTCCTGATTTCCCCTCCTCTCCTTGTGTCATTTCATTTCCATGCTAAAGTGCTGGCCAGTTTGATCTCTAGTTAAACAGAAGAGGCCATTTACTGGAGGTTTAGTGAGGGAAGGAAATGTCAGCAGAGGCAGAAGCAGCTTCACTGAATCAGGGCCAAAAATGTTGTTAAATCAGTGCTTATGTCATGGAGGCTTAAAGGAAAGTTAAGTTAAAAAGAGATGAAGTCAAAGTCCTGTATCATAATATCTATGTGTGGCCTCAACAGAAAGCAGGACGAGCCAGAGGGCCGTCTAAAGCCAAGGCTGAAGCCAAAGAGGGGGAGGAGGAACAAGAGAAGAAACCTAAACCTGTGCCAGCTCAATACATCAGAGGACCACCACTTCCAAAACCTGCAGCTCAACAGGTCAGCTCCTCACAGAACACTGCTCCTCCATAAAACGAGAGAAAAATGGGAATAATGCTCCTTTTTGATATAAAGTTCAGAATGGGGAACACACCAAAGAAATCATAGACACTAAAGTCAGGAGAAAGCAGAAACTAGCAGTAGATAATAGCTGGATTTACATGCCTTGTTCAGACTTGTTTTCATTCTGATTGAAGATCTCAGGTCAACTGTCTACATGTGTCATGAACTATTCTGATCTGGTGTTACCGCAACAATTAATCAAATCAGCTGTTTTTACTGATGTGAGATGCACAGATCAATGAAAAGAAGTGACTTTCAGAGATGGAGCTCTATCCTCTATTCAGTCCTGTAGTTCTTGTTTAGGCAACTGCTTGATACAAGCCATAGATAAAAAACATGGACACCATCATGTTCAGCTCAAAGGTCTCCACAAAAATTAAATAACAGTCGCTCTTTTTCTGGATGATGTGTGTGAAGAATATTTTATTTGGTAATTATTTTTGAAGAATAATTATCTGCTCTTCCATAGTAAAGAAAGCTGCCCTGCAGGGTTTCTCCTGTTTCTCTGTTTGTGATTGGTCAGACACTGTAAACTCCACATCTTTAATGTGAGGGCGCACTGAATCAGACTGAAAATCCTGGATTGATTCAGCGAGTTGGCATCCAGCTTCATAGTACAGATGATCCAGACTGCAAATGTCTCGCTAAACCAATCCAGAGTACGGAAAGAGATCCTGGTTGTGATAATCCAGCTTCGTAGTACAGGCTCCAGTTCAGGGGGTTCAGTTTGAGATGTAGGAACACCAGTTTAAATCCTTAGAACCAATTCCTGCATATAATGAAAGTGAATGATTGAATCAGACCTGGATATATCAATAACCTATGTCTTTTCTCACAGATGGAGGATGGAGCTTTATCTGCTGTCAGAAGGTCACTGAGGCCAAAGCAGGGGCCTCCAGTCAGGTATGAGGAAGATGACAGTGAGGAGGAGGAGGTGGAAGAGAAGGAAGAGAGGAGCAGACCCACACCCATTCCTGCGTGTTATCTGAGAGGGCCCCCAGTGGGCCCCAGAACCCCGCCCAAACAGGTGTGAAGATCCTGGAGCTGTTGGCTCCTCTTCTGCTTAAAACTGATGATAATATCTCTGCTGTTGATTTGAACTCATTTCGTCTTCACTGTGACAAAGAGAAACCAGAACTTCCTGCAGAGAGGGTTTAGAAGAAACACTCCTGTTTGATTTTATTATTCACACACTTATTTTTGAAAAGTTCTCTCATAGTTCAGTCTGAATGTGCTTTACTGTGTTACATTTCAGAACCAAACACATAAATTACCCTTTTTAACAGAACACAAAAATCAAACGGGGCTATTTGGAAACAGGAGACCTCACTGTGACCTCAAGAAGACCAGTCCATCCACAAAGAAGAAAACCAGCGCCATCTGAGTGGGGTGTGAAGAAACAACATGGGGAGCCACATGAGGAGTCATATGGGGGGTCGTATGGGGGGTCCTGGCAGAGACGTGAGGACAGGCCGTTGGTCCACAGAGAAACTTTCAAATACGAGTGGTTGGAGAGCGAGCAGAGAGACTGCTGTTGTGAACGGAAAGAGTTAGCTCACAAATGTCCCAAACAGGAAGCTGCTCCCACACAGAGGAGGGGGCTGCTGTCCTGGTTCATCTACTTGAGCCTCCTCCTCTTCCTGGGTGTAGTCATCGGAGTCTGCCAAAGTGCATTTCATCCTTTTTAGAGGAGAGGAAAACAGCGTGGAGGCTCAGGACTTGTTGGCTGACATCTTCACAGTGATGGGCTGAAAAGAAGAAGAAGGATCATCTTCTTAATTTGAAAACAATAAAGCATTTAGAGAAGTGCACTTGCTTTGTCCAGTAGCCCTGAGTGAACATACATCTTTACATTTAGAGTCTGTGGTTCACTGTAGATCAAACCAACACTGAAAATACTTTAACTCTACTCTTTACTGAAGGAAACTGAACCCCATTGTGCGAAAGCTAAAATGTAATCCAGTCTTTGTGTTTCATTTCAGTAAAAGTGTCTTATTAGAACGGACCTATTATATGAGCCACATTCACTTGAGAAAAACAGGAAAATGTCTGATTTTAAGATACTTAAGTCAAAAATGATGAACTGGGTGGCAAATAAGATGAAAAAAATATGCGTTCAGTTTAATATTTTATTCTTATTTTATCTTTCCAAGCACATTTTACTGTTTACAAGCATTCATGCATCATTTTTGTCATAAAATACCTTAAAAGAAGACATTTTTCTGGACTCATCAGATGAATTTTGTGCATATTTAATGTAGTTATTATTTTTTTGATAAGACATAAACACTTGTGTGGTCCCAAATTTTGTTACATTAAGAGTACAAATGTGTATGAGCTTAAGGCTTCAACAAATACTGTGGGGTTCAGTGTTTGTAAAGTCATGAAGTAAAGTCTATGGTCTGATGATTTCTGAAGTATGACCTCTAAACATGTTTGCTGTACCTCGCACTGACAAAGATTGTCTGCAGATAGTTAACATTATATTCAGACTCTCCAAAGAATTATACATGTTGGTTTTGTTTAATCATTTCCACCAGAGGGGGCTGAGACGGGCCTCTATGTTGCCAGACTGGTTGTAAAACTAGTTACTGATATTATGGCTGTAAAGATTGGCTTCCATTGTTGTCTATTGGTGTTGATAACGTTTTTCAGCAGGTTTGCGGATGTTCTGGCGGGGCTGACCAAGGCCAATGTCATTTTATGAGGCCTACAGGAGCTTAACTATGTTATATGTGTAGTGTTTGCACGTTTATGTGTTTATGCAAAAAACTGTACACTGTAATCAACCCACCTCAGCCCCCCACCCCTGCAAGGCTGTGGGCCTGCCATGAAGTGCTACACCTGTTTACGTTTTAGCAGCCCACAGTTGTTAGATGAATCATTGTTGTGCCCTTCTCAACTATGATTCATCATTCATTTTTTTTTTTTTGAACAAAGGTAATGTCACAACCTGTTATTTCGCCTTATTCACTTGGATAGTTTGATCGCTGGTTGATGAAGTAATGTGGGTTTCATAAGCTGATAAATTAAAAGGATTTATGTTACGAGAGAGCAACAAGCAAATACTTTTTACATTGATACATTATTATATGTAATATTTGCAAGTTGAATAAGTAAAAAGTTCAGATCTATTTAACATTAAGGAGTGGTTGCATTTATTTGACGTTATGTTCATGCTGATGTGGCCAGGGAAAATGAGTTTGACACGTCTGATGTGTTTTGCCATCACATTTTTTAGGTGACCTTACAACTTCATTTGGAAAAAAGAATAATGTTATTGTGCCCTCCTTGAACATAGGAGCCTAGCTTGGTAGATAGAAAAACAGTTTTTTGTGAAATAATTCAAAATACAAGTTTTAGCAAGCTGCTTTTTGTGGTATAGTGCTTCTCACAGTCGTAACGACGTTCGGCTCAAACTGAAGCCTCCAGCAGATGCCCCGCCCCCTGGAGTCTGGCTGCAGTATAGGTCATAAGCCCCGCCCCCTGGTGTCTGGCTGCAGTATAGGTCATAAGCCCCACCTCCCCATGTATTCCAGATATGAGCCGGGAAAACTTTAAAAAATTAAGATACCTCATAGAAACGTTTCTCTCATCTTTACGCTAAGGTAGTATGACGATGTCATCTGGCTGCATGGTGTTCAGGTGTTTTTTTTTCTGAGAAGTTAGTTTCTCATTAGTTATTGGACGTTAAAAACCGCGATATAAGTTTCGTTTTACGATAGTTGACAGCTGCCGTTCATGAGTAGTTTTTATCGGGGATATAAGAAACTTCGGGAAAGAGCCAAAAGGAGACTAAACCTTCTGAAGAAAAAGAAATAAATATTTCTATTTCTCTTTTTTACTCTGCACCACCGGAAATTCTCTACTGCACAGACTCTGGCTGCACAATGGCGGCTAGAGAAACGGGGTTTTTTGGCTTCAAAATCGTAGAACGGTGACAGGCGGAAGCACGCTGTCCATTCTATATACAGTCAATGCTCACTACTGGGCCAAAACACTCAAATTCAAAAGTTAAATGAGAACTAAACCAAAAGTGAATACACTTGCATTACATGCTCATAGAAAGCAACACAGATGTCAGGTTTTTAATTTCACAACTCCTTCTTATTTTTAATTGTTGTAAGTGTAAATGAAGATAAACCCTGAGGAAAAGGCTGACGACTGTCATCAAACTGGTAGATAGGGTCAAATTATGTTTGTAGAAAATAAATGTGGGGGTGTAACCTGACACATCAGATGGACAGTTCTGTATATCTGCCACTGAGATATTTCAGTAGTCTGGGGAAGAGCCATTCGCAAGTGTTTTCAGAGGGGGGACCTTTAAAAATACAGCAGATGGGGATTGGACGAATGTTCTGCTCAACACACTCATCACAGATCAATCCACATGAAGCCACAGTGTGACGTAGCAGACCTGTCACACCAGACGGACAGTCCTGAACAAAACTGGTTGGGAGAAGAGCAAAAAAGTTGTTTCATGTCAGAAAGGCTTTGAGTGATATTCTCTGTTCTTCTTTTAAAGAAGAATTTGAGTCTATTCTGATAAAACTGCAGATATTGCTGCGTCCACGGAGTGCGCTTCATTCGCCGCCTTTGTTTTCAAACATTCAGGCGCTGTTGTTGCTCCTGCAGCTCCCGCACCTCTCGAACCCCCCGCTTCTGATTGGATCACCTTTGTATCGGGTGAGCATTTGTGATTGGATCTTAGCAGGATGGATCTGCAGGATTTCAGAAAGTGGATCAGGCAGGTCCATCTGCTCTGCAAGGTTCAGGGGGCTGTTGTGGTTATAACCCAGAGCTGATGCATAACGAGCAATTTATACCCAAAAAGAGGTCTGCCATTGTTTTGGCTACACCTAGGCTACAATCAGGATGTGGAATAAGTGTGCATTAACAAAAGGCAGAAGGTTCAGTTAATTATGACTTTAATTTTTGCTACAATTGCTCAGCCCTAGTGTGTAGTTTCTGGTCTTTCCATGGCCAGCCTCAAATGGACCCTCACTGAAATACAGTTTTTAATACTTTTGCATGGGCCTCATGTTTTACACCTCAGGTTCTTGCTTGAATTGTACCTGCCATACTTTAAATCCAAACAAACAATGGGTCTTTGCAGAAGAAACAAACACAGTTAAGTTCATTCTCTATTTGCAATCTTACCAAAGAGCAAGATGTGGGGTAAAATAACAGCCTGAGCTAACAAACACTTTTATTGTACACACGCTGACGCAAATTCAGGATTTTACTTTTTATCAGTTTATACTCCAAAACGTGTAAATAAAAAGGATCCAACGTCATTTCTCCCTTCCAAGATGGTTTAACTAAGTGTGCTGTGGAGATGGCTTTGTGAAAACATCAAGTAGGCACTTAATGCAGACTGGACTGCAAATGAAGGACTCTGAAACCTACTCAAAAATCATAAATGGAAGTATTTGAATTGGGCTCAAAGGGATGCAGCAGTGAAATGAATCTAACATAATGTCTTCTTGCTTCATAGTAGATGAAGTGTGGAGTGAAAGCAGCACATTGTGAAGACACTCAGCGGGCTTTGATCAGACAGGAGGGTGTGTAATGTATAGAGTCATGCTAATGAAGTTACCAGAACATCTTTTGATGTGGTGTCACGCTCAGGTGAATACCTACCTTGCTGCAGTAAGGACACTCTCCAAAAACAATGTTGAAGCTCTGCCTGCTGGAGGGCAGTGCTCGCAGCCACTGAGGGAAGAAAAAGTGACTTTTTAAAAAATCAAATCATTACCTTGGATGTGATGTGTCAGTGTCAAGTGATGACGCTTGTTCCAATGCTCACTTATTACTGCGCACTTTCAAAGAACGGACAAGATTATGGCAAATTTGAAGGCTTTTATGAGCAACTGTAGAGTAAGATCCTGCTGCTTATTCAAGGCTTTAGAGAGATCTCAATATGAATATTTACACTGAGTACAGAGTCCATGGATACATTCATCTTTACTGGGGCAGAACCTGAGAGACAGAAGGCATCAACACACTCAATCTTTTTCTTCGGGCACTTTTCCACCGCAGGAGTTGGGGGACAAATTTAGTTCTGAGGTGTGAGCTGCCAGGGTATACTCTCTAGAGCTGTGATTCCCAACCTGTGGTCCGCGGCCCCCCAGGGGGCCACAGAGATCTCCCAAGTGGGCCGCCAAATCATACTCTAAAACTATTCCAAAATAGTATGGATTTACTGAAGGGTAATTATATAAAGATACAAAATAATGTTTCAATTGTTAAAACTCAGTTAAGTTTCAAAAGAAATTCAGAATGTTCAAATAGTCATATGTATCTATAAATGATAAAAGCCCTGTAAGAAAGCATGTTGAAGCCCAATATGTAACTTAGTACTGAAATGTACTTAAAAAAATTAATTAAAAAACTGAAAATGTAATAACTGGTTGATAATGTAACAAATGCTGAGTCCAAAATGTAACAACTTGTTACATTGTGGGCAAAAAAACTACCACATTTTGGGCTCAGCATCTGTTATGATATTGACCACTCATTACATTTGTGGTTTTGTCACATTGTTTAATCACATATTGAGTCATTGTTGCAAATGAGGCTTTTTCAAGGCATTATATAGCCTCCGAACGTATTGGGTCAGAGGTGGGCCACAATCATTTCCGCGACTTAAAAGTGGGCCCTGAGTTGGAAAAGGTTGGGAACCACTGCTCTAGAGATCCAGGAACTTTGGGAGGTGGGGCCTGCAAGCTGAAGGTTTCTGATTGGTGGAGCAGCCACAGTGCTTTTATCTAGTAAGATGACCCTCAGCTGGTTTTACAGTTCCTAAACACTGTTTCTTATCACCTCTTCTCAAGGAAAATATAACAGCAATTTCATTTTTACATTTAGTATATCTTCTTTTATGCAACCAACAGACCTAACAGTTGGTTTTGTTCTTCTGTTGTTTAAGTTACTTTAGTTCCCTTTTCTAATCAAATAGGTCATTTTCATTTTGCTTGTACAAGCAACATAACAGTGTCTTGTACACAGAAGTTGTTTTGAAATCAATTGACACGAATCTTTCAAATGATAATTTGTGACGTCATTTTATAGGTGTCTTCAGGTTGAGCATAATTAATATTTAAACGCAATGAAAATTCCTTTAGTGTTTGTGACATGATCTGCATCTGCAGGATATTGGAAGGCATGGTAAAAATCTGAGGTTTTCTTACAATAAATCACTTTTGTGTAAATTCCTCTTTGTGCACAAAAGTTTAAATGAATAAAATTTCCAATCCAGTGAGGTTTTATAAACTCTGAATTTTGAGGTTTGAGGTATATGGGTGTTTTTAGGGTAGCGTCAGTTTGTATTGCTCATACATGCTCTCACTTCAGTCTTCGGGTCTGTCATGTCAGCACAACTTTTGGACTGATTAGCTCACTGGCTGCCATTGACATCTACAGATGTCAATTATGTTTATCAACAGAGGATAGTCTGGTGTAGCTTAACCATTAATATCAGGCTTTTAAACTAATGTGCCTAAACTAATGCTCTAAAACTGGCGGTGTGGGACTCTCTGCTCTGAAAATGTCTGGCAGCCAATGAGTTGAAGAAATAAGATCTTTTATATTAGCATGCGATACTTTGGAGCTATTATTGCCACAAAACTATATATAACCCTCTAAAGTGATCCCCAAATGCCCTAAAAAAATTATCAAAATCCTCAAATCTACATGAGTGGATCCTAAAATGCAAAAAATTTAAAATATGTATAAGTTTCAAAAGTGTGCACATGAATTTACAAATGTGCACACCTATCTTTAAATGTTTGATCCTGTTTTTAGATCCACCCCTAGTTATTAATGGCTTGAAAGAACTAAAAGTACCCAGAAGTCATTTCTCTCAGCTGGGGTGGGGCTCTGATTGGTTGGGATTTTGCTTAGGTTCAAACAAGTGTGAGATCCAAAAATATGAGTCAAAAAAGGACACGTGTGGTTGATGAGTGTAACGGCCTGAACTCAGACTCACAGGCACAGGCCGCCATGCCATGTCACCAATTTTCAGTTTGATTGACCTATGGCTAAGTCCTGCTCTAAAACATGGGTATGGCCATTCCCATACACTTAGATTACCTCTGTCTAGACATTTATTGAAATGCATTGCAGAAAGTCAGATTTCTGAGTTTTTTTTCCTGAGATCTTAAGGTTAAAAATGGTCAAATGGTTCATGGGGAACATGCAACTCTGACCCAAAGTATCCTGAGAGGCTTGGTGATAGGGCATTTCTTTTATCCTTTCCTAAGCCATATCTCACCAAGAAAAGTGTCTTGTTTGGTTAAAATTGTGCACTTGACCACAACATCAACTCACTGATGTCTACATCACCTGAAACAAGTCTTAACATTTTATCTAGCTGCTTCTTTGGCAAGAGTGTACTTAACCTGAGTTTAACGTTGAATCAAGAAAAAAAGTCAGGCTGAGAACTCTTTTCATGTAAAAAGGAGGCGGCCTCAGTGTATAGATCAGTGGTTCCCAACCTTTTCCAACTCAGGGCCCACTTTTAAGTCTCAAAAAAGTTTGTGGCCCACCTCAAACACAGTAAGTATGGAAGATATAAAATACCGTATTAGGACCCCAATTTTAACAACTACCCAAAATGTATTAACTGGTTAATGCTGTAACAGATTCTGAACCCAAAACAGGTCACTTTAGCCCAAAATGTAACAATTTGGTCCAGTTTGAGTCAGTTATTACATTTTGGCTTTTAACACATTCTTTTTGTTGCGTTTCGGGCTTGGCAATTTGTTACATTTTTGACATGTTATTACATTTTGGGTTTTATTACATAATTTCTATTACACATTGGATCGTTGTTACATCTTGGATCATGTTACCGGGCCACTAACATGCCTTCTTAGTGGACATTATTATGAATATCTGAACATTCACTGGTATAGATTGATTCAATCTGTTCAACAGACTTTTCAAAAAAAGTTTTTTTTTTTTCTCTGAGGACTTTATCTCTCAAATATAACACACATTTTGGTTTTTCTTCATCAGTAACACAAATATATTCCTATTAAAAACACAGTAAAAATGGTAATAAAATCATGTTATAAGTGTTTTTGTTTTGTCCTCCACCCTTAGTTTGTGTGTGTGTGTGTAAGACTGTGTGAGTGTGTGCATGAGTCACCTACCTCATAGAGACATTCCTGGTGGTAAGGCTGGCCACAGCGAGGGTCATTACACACCTGATCAGGAATCGCAGCCTCAAGACGATATGAGTAACAGATCCCACACTCAACACTGAAGCTCTGCACACACACAGACACAGACACACACACACAAAGTGCTGCCTCACTAGTCATGGACCTCACAGCTGTAATCACCTACTCTTCATCTTAGCGGAGCAAGCTGAGACAGTGACATCTCAATAATGTCTGAAGACCTAGGACTGACAAATCAGGTTTGCTTGAAACTTAAAATGATTATTTTAACTTCATGTCTGGAGGAAAAAACGTAGTAAGCCCAAGCATTACTGTGGCTCTTGGGGCTAGTTGTACTTGGGGCTAGTACAGCATAGCTTCAGTTAGTCTGCTAGGGACACCTACAGTTTTACGCATAAGTTTACACCCCCAAGCAGAATTTCTGATTTTTTTAACTGGGTTTACTCTTTTTTTTAAATCATAATGACAACAGAAACTTCAAAAATGACCCTGTCCAAAAGTTTACACCCCAAGTTTTAATACCTTGTATTTCCCCTTTAACATCAATAACAGCTTGAAGTCTTTCGTGGTAGTTGTGGATGAGGGTCTTTATTTATTCAGATGGTAAAACTGACCATTCTTCTTTGAAAAAAGCCTCCAGGTCCTGTAAAGTCTTGGGTTGCCTTGCATGAACTACACGTTTGAGATCTATCTATTGAGGTTAAAGACTGAGATGGCCACTTAAAAACCTTCACTTATTCAGCTGTAGCCAATGGCAGGTCAACTTGGCCTCATGCTTTGGATCATTGTCATGTTGGAATGTCCAAGATCGTCCTGTGTGCAGCCTCTGGGCTGATGAGTGCCAATTTTCCTCCAGTATTTTCTGATAACATGCTGCATTCATCACTCCATCAATTCCATCCTGAGCCTTCATAGCTCACACATGCCCATAACATCAGTGACCTGCCCCCGTGTTTCACAGTAGGGATGGTGTAACTTTCATCATAGGCCTTTTTGATTCCTCCCCAAATGTAACATTGAGGCCAAAAAGTTCAATTTTGGTCTCATCACTCCAGATGACTTTGTTCCAGAAATTTTAACGGCTTGTCTCTGTGCTGTTTGGTGTATTGTTAGCGGGACATTTTGTGCCATTTGCGTAGAAATGGCTTTCTTCTGGCGACTCGGCCATGCAGCTCATGTTTCTTCCAGTGCCTCCTTTTAGTGGACCTTGAAACATCCACACCAATTTTCTTTTCAGAGTCCTGTATTTCACCTGAATTTGTGGGATTTTCTTTGCATCCCAGTAATTTTCTTGGCAGTTTGAATTTTTGTTGGTCTGCCTGACTGTGGCTTGGTCTCAACAGAATCCCTCATTCTCCACTTCTTAATAAGAGTTTGAACACTTTGAACACTGCTTATTGGCACCCTCAATTTCTTGGAAACCTTTTTGTATCCCTTTCCTTTTTTATACAGTTGGATTAACTTTTCCCACAGATCCTTTGACAATTCTTTTGCTTTCCCTATGACTCAGAAACTAGAAACTTCAGCGCAGCACTGTATAAAAGATACAATGTCTGTCAGGAGCTCAGAAACTCACTGACCTTTTATACATACACACTGATTAGCTAATAGATGACAGGTGAGGATGGTTACCTTTAGTAGCCATTCAAACCCATTTGTGTAGACTTTTGTGCATTTATCAGGCCAAAACCACCAGGGTGTGTGAACTTTTGAACAGGATCATTTTTGAAGTTTCTGTTGTCATTATGACTCAAGGAATAAACTTTTTTGTTCTTTTTTCTTTTCTTTAGTAAATGTCTTCACCCAACCACTAATAAGTGACAGAAAGGTTTCTGTGTTTTCATTCATATTTCTGAGAAAAAGCCAAAAAATCTGAAATTCTGCTGTGAAAACTTTTGAGCACGATTGTAGCTTATACACACGACAATATAGCATTACCAAACAAGAAATGTTAAATAATCTTATATAAATAAATACATACCCTAGATAAGCTAGGTATCCCTAGCATACTGACTGAAGCTATACTGCACCGTATTAATAACAAGCCCCAAGAGCCACAGTATAGGGCTTCCATTATGTTTTTTTCCCTCAACATGAAGGTAAAGTTAACCATTTTAAGTTTCAAGCAAACCAAATTATTCAGTCCCTGGTCTTGAGACATTGTTGAGACGGTGCAATCTCAGCCTGCTTTGCTCAGGTGAGGAGTGGTGAGGAGTAGGTGATTACAGCTATACACAGCCAGGGAGAGTCCATGGACATGAAGACGCTTTCTGTGGATCTGTCTTCAATGAGTCTTCCCCATGGGATCAGACTGTGTAAGGGGCCTGCCATTCTGTATTGAAATTGATTGGGCTCAGGCTATGTAACAGACGTGGCTCTTTGTATCAAAATTGAATTGTAGACTGAATCTGAATTTTGAGAATCAAAATTAAATTTTGTTTTTGAATTTATGTAAAAGGGGGTTGAATTTCCAAGTAGGTAAGATATAATTTCAAAACAGTTAAATTCAATTTCAAAACATTACATTCAATTTCAGATCATACTTTTCAAGTTCAATATAAAATCCAAATTCAGTTGCTAGTGGCACAAATCTCATCCCGTACCAAAGCCACCGGCACACAGTGATGAATCTCTTCTGTGGAAGAACTGAAGGCTGAGGTAACACTGTTCAAACCATAGACTGTATAATGAGTGGACGAACGACGTTCGGCTCAAACTGAAGCCTCCAGCAGATGCCCCGCCCCCTGGTGTCTGGCTGCAGTATAGGTCATAAGCCCCGCCCCCTGGTGTCTGGCTGCAGTATAGGTCATAAGCCCCGCCTCCCCATGTATTCCAGATATGAGCCGGGAAAACTTTAAAAAATTACGATACCTCGTAGAAACGTTTCTCATCCTTACACTAAGGTAGTATGATGATGTCATCTGGCTGCATGGTGTTCAGGTGTTTTTTTTTCTGAGAAGTTGGTTTCTCATTAGTTATTGGACGTTAAAAACCGCGATATAAGTTTCGTTTTACGATAGTTGACAGCTGCCGTTCGTGAGTAGTTTTTATCGGGGTTTTAAGAAACTTTGGGAAAGAGCCAAAAGGAGACTAAACCTTCTGAAGAATAAGAAATAAACATTTTTATTTCTCTTTTTTTCCTTGGCTCCACCAGAAATTCTCTACTGCGCAGACTCTGGCTGCACAATGGCGGCTAGAGAAACAGGGTTTTTTGGCTTCAAAATCGTAGAACGGTGACAGGCGGAAGCACGCTGTCCATTCTATATACAGTCATTGGTTCAAACCAGATTCTTGAGGTTAAAAGGTCAACACAGCAACCAAAACAAATTGACCAATCAGGACAGAGGATATGTAATGTGATGTTGTGACCGTAATCTGTTTCTGGTTGAAACAAGTCTTACAGTCAAAATACTGAATGATTACTAACCCAAAGACAGAATTTATACAAATTGAATATTAATATCAATATTAATAGTAAATAATATCAGAAGTTCTCTTTAAGAGTCGAGCTCCCTCTGTTTCAGCACAAAGAGTTTGAGAGTTCAGTCAGAGCAGCAGTGCTGACTTCACCCTGGGCTTCCCTCTCTCCCAAGTCCCACCATCACAGGCTTATCACACACTCTCTCTGCTCTCGTTTGCATTTGGCTGTAATAAGAAGCTACTGTTTTTCTGGGGCTATCCATTAAGAGAGAAGGTGGCAGGTAAAAAAAAAAAAGAGGAAAAAAAAAATCAACATCTGGTCAACCCAACTTTTTTTGCACTCCTCTGGATGTTAATGAAGCTGAGGCATTAATCACTGCAGCGACAGCGGATAAACACAACGCCCTTTTAACCCATCTGCAGTGAGGAGGGGAAAAGAAGGAGTGCTTAAAAAAAAAGAGGGGGGGGATAAATGGTTTTGCGTGATTAAAGCGATTTGATAGAGCAGAGAATTCTGCCATCTTTGTTATTCTAATGATCGTTTCTGTAAACAACCCAATTAAAGGGAGAATTTGTGCCCACCTCATGAAAAAAACTCAACACAGGAAGAGAGAGAAATATGGAAATAGACAGAAAAATAGGCAGTAGCATATGTCCGCCCCCTTATAACTTGAAGCTCTAACACACACACACACACACTCACACACACACATTCACAGGCACAAGCATGCATGCATAGATGTAAACACACACACTGCTCCTGGAGGTACCCGTGATGAGAGCAGACATGTTTGAAATGGAAAGGGGGCAACTGTGTGACATACAGATTTTTCGTGGGTGGCAGGTGACGGGAATTCGATCTCCAAAACATCCCGGAGGTTGTGCAAGACGCTGGAGTCCGGGTTCCTGCCAGCAGACCACAGACAGCTCCTTCACACACTAATTAACCACATGCAAATGAGCCTGCAAAGACACTGGGGGATGATTAGGAGACTTTCACCATTAGTATATAAAAAAAACAAGATTTAAAAAAAGCCGGAGCATTCATCTTTCCTGCTTCGAACTGAACACTGGCGGGGGTGGAGGGAGATTTTCTCAGACGTGTCATGCAGGGAGGCAAATGTTAAAACCTGTGGTGAAATGTAAAACCTGCACTTCATTTGAGGAGTGTAATTTTTTCCTCCTGAGTGATAATCAGGACCTGGCATGCATAGTTTGACTCATCAGACGCTGATAACATGCTCTTATAAGGATGCAAATAAAAGAAAAAAAAGACTGAAAGTTCTTCCAAAAGTCAACAAATCCCTCAAGAAAAGACCAAAACCAACAATGAACAAAGTTTGATACCCTCACACATTTTATCTCTTTATGTTCTGCTGAGTCCAGTAGAAGTCTAATGTTTATATGTTTGGATGAAATCTATATTATTATTTAAGCTAACTACATATAAAGGATTAGGGTGTGTCACATTAGAAGGCAAACAGATCAGTGAACATGTTTGTAACCTACATCTATAGAAAAATGCTTTATATTTGAAATTCAGTTCAATTATTGTACAAATAAAGGCTGTCCAAACATTTACAAAGGGCCACATTTGATTTAGTGACAATAACTGAGGCTCAGCAGCTCTTACAGACTTATTCATCAACTGTCAAAGTAACACATCAATGCTTTGTTAACTCTTTCTTTGAGTGATTTCTGCTCAAACCTTAAATACGGATACGGACGGAGCCTTCTGTCTGTATTCTGTGTCCACTTTGTCCATATTTCTGCACGTTTCCCCAAAGCTTCTGGATACAGACCAAACAGAGCAGTACCACCACAAACTGCAGTGGCAGTGTTGCTATTACGGCGTGTACCCACCAAAAGCGTTGACAATTTGTCGCGCGACGATATTACATACAAAGTCAATCTAAAGTCACGAATTGACGCTCCATCTGGGGCGTGGAGCGTCAAGCGTCAAGCGTTCAAGCATCGAGCATTTCCAGCGAAAAATCGCTCGACGCTTGACGCTCTCGACGCTCAAGTTCAAAAAATTGAACTTTTCCAGCGAGCGAGCGTTTTGACGCGCCGAGACAGCCAATCAGCGTGAGATCCTGGCACCAACTCTGGATAGCAGCTCTTCAAACTGGGCAACAGTCAGCCTGAAGTACCGCTGGAACCTGCCGTCATCCAGACGCAGCTCCTGCAAGAGATGGTGGAACTCACCGAGCTCACACCGCCCCCGTAGGGTAGCATGCACCCAGCCAGCCGAGCCCGTAGATTACTTCTCCACAGCAGGTACAGAGCAGCGATGGTGGTAATCGGAGCCATGTTCCACGATGAAATGATATGATGAAAATTGCGGATTCTTCTTGCAACGATGCCGCGGCAAGCGGCGAGCGAATTTGGCATATTTGTACCAGCGTCAAAACTCGAGCGTCTAGCGCAACGCGATTTTACTTGTCGTGCAAGTACACTCACTTTCAACCAAGGGGCAACCTCCGGTCTGAAAAAATGAGACAACACTGAAGTGCTATAAAGCTGCTGTTCCTCCATTGACCGCTTGAGGCTGGCTCCAGAAGCACCGGAAGTTCTGTACAAGCAGACGGGAAAAAGGCCATTTTCAGAGCTGAAATCGGCGTATTTAAAGCCTGGTACAAACTCTGTCTCCCGTCTGGATCACTAATTTCGCATACGGCACACACTGTGAGGGGGGGTGAATTTTTTTCTAACTCTGCCATTTGGAAGATATTAGGATCGAGAGCTTACCCAATCAGAGCCACAGCTCAGATCACGTGACTGACAGGCACCCAATAGCTGTGAGTTTGGGCACTCGTCACTCGTCACATTTCAAATAATGGCCGCGCCCGTCGTTTAGCCTCAAAACAGAGCTGCAGTAACAGACGGGTGACGTCACGGAGACTACGTCCATGTTTTATACAGTCTATGCTTTCAACGCTTGCAGTGGGTACACACCGTAACAGGTTGATACATAGCTCTAGTGAGACAAGAAGAAGAATTAACAGTGGTAGAACTTACTGAAGAAAAACGCGATGCATTTACAGCCTCAACTACCACCACCTCCAACAACTCTGACTCTTTTTCTTGTCTTTTGTGACACTGGTGACACTGGTACATTAGCAGTACTTTCTCCCCAGTCACCATGTTTGTTTTTGAGCACGTTGTTGTCATAAACTTCTGCCTATCCTACATTACAATTCACAAAGGCATTCTTGGTATAAAACTTGCAAGCTGTGGCTCTGTTAAAATACCTGGGAGGGGCTAAAATGTTCTGAGAACATTAAGACCAAGTGACAGATGATTAAAAAATAAGAGATGTTTGGAAGATTTTTGGTTTAAATCTAACATAAATCAAAAAAGGCTTCATTGTCAAATATGCAGAGTGCTTGGCATTATGGTTGTTTGATTCAGGGGCCGCTCTCCTCTATGAGCGCAGATGAAGCAGGACAGAAAGCAGTAGAGGAGGCATTTACTTGAGGATGTCTAATGACAGCTTAGTATAAGAAAGGAATCAAACACCTCCTCAGTCGTTCTGTGTTCTTTCAGGCAGAAGAATACACTGCCCCTTTTCTGACCACATGTCTCTCGAGGTCACTTTTTTTAATCCTCCAACACTTCTCCCGATTCTCAGCCCACTTTAGCCCCTCCTAGCTGTTTGGCAGAGCTTCAGCTCACAAATTTTACCCAGAAAGCCCTAGTGAATGGCTGTGACTCACAGCTGTAAACTGATCCTCAGTTGTAAACTGATGGAAAAATGGGACCAAAGACGAGTGTTAGAATGCATAAAGATGCGTTGTTTATGACTATATTATACTGTTGTACCAAAATACAGCACATTACCGTTGGGGTTCCACTAAAAATGTACATTGCAGTCATACAGCTAAAAATAGTAAAAATAAAAAATAAAAAAATACAGTCGATGGTTGAGGGAAACACTGAGGAAGTCTATTAAAATACAACAAACTAAACATTTCCAGCTTCTTTGAACCCACAGCTTTGTAAAAATAACCAAACAGATGTTTAGAGACTGTTTGTGTGCAGCTGACACCTCCATGTTGGTTTAAGCTTCTATGAGTCACTAAGGTTTTACTGTGCTCCTTTTGAACAAAGTCATAACTTTTTTACCTTACTGATCTGCCTTGTACATACAGTTTACATACAGTTGTGCCTAAAAGTTTACACCCCCTCAAATACCTTTCTGTCACCGATGGTTAGAGGTTGGGTGAAGACAGTTATGAAAAAAAAACTGTGTTTACTCTTTTTAAATCATAATGACAACAGAAACTTAAAAAATGACACTGTTCATTTTTCTATAAACACACACTGATTACAAACAAATAGATCACAGGTGAGGATGGTTACCTTTAGTAGACAATCAAACACATTTGTGTTCACTTTTGTGCATTTATCAGGACAAAACCACCAGAGTTGTGTAAACTTCTTAACAGGGTCATTTTTGAAGTTTCTGTTATCATTATGATTTAAAAAGAGTAAACTATTATTACTATTATTTTCAATAAATGTCTTCACCCAACCACTAACCATGAGTGATAGAAAGGGCTTTGTGTTATCATTCATGTTTTCTGAGAAAAGGCCAAAAAATCAGAAATGCTGCTGGGGAGTGTAAACTTTTGGGCACAACTGTAGATAAGACGCATCCTTCGACTCATATCTCATCTTGATATCGTAACAGTAAATGACAAAACTCACTGTAAATTTTTGCCATGAAATAGTGATGCTGGCACAACAGTGGGCCATTTTTTTTTTTTACAGCTATAGATACATTTTCAAGTCATAGGGCAGCTGTTGGATTTGGTCCTTTGAGAGATTTGTTGATAAAATACTAAACTGATAGGGATTCATATTTACAATCAAGTTGGCCAAACACAAGAATATAAAACATAATTTGTTATTAGAACTCAACATCATAATATTTCTAATTATAATGAAAAACTGAAATATATGGCAGGATTATCATCCCTCATAAAGACAGGGGTGTAAAAGCTTGGTGGAGAGAAACTTACCACAAGTGCATGTTGGCGTTGAGTTTATTCCTCAGAGGAGTCACAGCTACAATAAAATAAAAGAACATTATTAGGTATTTCATGTAAAGTGTACTGCTAATAAATCCTTAAATATGATTTGAATCTCTTTTTTCACACATTACAAGCACCTGCAGATCCCCTATTATTGTATATAAGCCCCAGAAAATTAGACTCTGCTAAAACAACATACTCTGCATACCCTCAAACGCTGCCTCTCTTATTTGACAACAGCCCGGCTCGGCACAGACGGCGGCGTCAACGCTGTCAGATATGAAGCATCATTGCTGCCTCTGTTCCACAGGGGAGCTTTGTCTCCGTGCAGCACTCATCACTTTCACTATTTGTTATTCCTACATGCAAAAAGCAATATTTCTGTGCGACCCCTCCTATTTGAGGGTCGCCTCCCGTCTTGGAGGCTGAGGTGTGTATGTGTTTAATATCTTTTGAGTTGCATTGCTAGGCAACAGGCTAGGTGTTGCATGACCTTGGGTTTACAGAAACAATGGCCGACAATTGACGGGGACTTAAATAGAGAGCCGAAGCTCGCCAGCTGGCTCTGGTGTTGGTGTGGTGAGAATGAAAATGGTAAGTCGTCTGACATGATGGCAGACAATAGTCAGCACCAAGCAGCCTGGTTGCATCAAAATGCAGAGAAATCTGTGGAACAGCAGCATCATTGCTTTCTCATTCATGTCCTGGTCTGATATGAATGCTGTTGGGCTCAGGTACATTTTGTTCTTTATTGCCTGGGTTGATTCTCAGCTGTCAGATTTTTCTGTGACAGCAGACGTCTGATTGCTGTGATACAGACCTCATGGACAGGTTTAGGACACTGCTAACAGTTTGACTTATTGAATATTTGATTGATTACTGTTTAACTTCTGTATGAAACATCAGATTTCAGAAATATCCTCATGCACTGAAGCTTCCAGACACTTCAGATAGCACTACTGCCATGAAATGTCAAGTAAGTTTTAAAATTTTGAAAATTTGACACTGTCGGGGCGCGGATGGCCTAGTGGATATGGCCGCGCACCATGAGGTTCGCCCTCGAGCGGGTGGCCCGGGTTTGATTCCTGCCTGTGGCCTGTTTCCCGCATGTCATTCCCCACTCTCTCCCCTTTTCCTACTCTATCCACTGTCCTCCTCTATCCAATTAAAGGCAGAAAAGCCCATAAAATATCTTTAAAAAAAAAAAAAAAAAATTGAAACTGTCGCACTTTTGCCATATTTTCAGACATTTCATGGAAGTTATGATAACTAAGAATGATAAATCATCAATGTTTAATAACCATACTATCATAACGAGAGGCAAAAATCACTGTTTCCCCATATTTTAAGCATGGATAAAATACGTGCAGATTTCAAACCTATTCATCTTCATATGTTGTAGAAATCTTTCAACCTGTCTACCAACTACTAAAATTGCTCCATTCTAAAAATAGCACCCGATCTTCTCATGGTTTGCTGAAATGATGAGGTCATCACATCAGGATCTCCTAAGTGGTTCATGACACTTTGGAAACTCAAACAGAAATTAGGAAACCAATATCAGTTTTCTACTCAGTATCTCAAGTTTTGTGAGTGCTTCATCCCTCAAAATCATTGGTTGTGATTTGGCTCAATATAAGATAAGACCATAACTGTGTGCTGTATGATCAATCATAGTCCATCAAAATATATGCGAAACTGACTCTTAGATTTTTTTTTTTTTTTTTTAATTCCTGATAGGACTTTCTGAGTGATCTGGAAAAAGTCTCATCTGTAGATATATGACTGATCATAATCTACAACTAAAAATAAGATTACCATCACTAAAATAAGTTATTTTAAAATACTGATTTTCAGTTACCAATTTGGCAAGACTGGGCTGGATTGATAAACGTCATGTCTAAGGCCCAATGACAACACCATGCCAGCTGAAGAAGTTTAGCAGTGAGAAGAGAGGTCTGTGTTTTTCTCTGATGAAAACTATTTCAGTGATTTATCTTCCAGTCATGGTGGAAACAAGGGCTGGACTGTCTGACAGAAAAGGGACAGAGGAGCAGAAGAAAGCTGAACAGGAGAGTGTAAAGCATGGGCCAAAGGCTAAAACATGAACTTGAGGCCAAAATATGGGCTAAGCTTTTTGCAATAATGTTCATTCCAACCCACATGTAGCAGTTATACAGCAGTGATCTGTTCAAACCTAAAAGTCTATCAATAACATTAAGAGCCATGTAGTGTTTGCCCTGCTTTGCGAAGTTGGAGTTGGTAGATGAGCACTGGGAGTAAGTGACCAGGATTCCCGAATATTATGTTACTGACACGTCTCATTTACCTCACAACGTTTCATAGCATTTCACCCTGAAATGGATGAAAATGCAATGAAAAAGACTTGCATCTAGTTGTATGCACGTCAGGCCTGAGGATGGCGATATAACTGTAGAAGCCTGTAGAGACGACAATGGTATAGAGGCTGAAGAAGAGGTGAGCTGGTCATCTGGAGTTTATATTAAAATATTCTTCTCTAGTTGCAGAAAAAGTGCATTAAATGCCAATTTTGGTAGAAGGCAGATAGTAGATTCAGCAGCAGAAGGACAAAGGTCACTGTTGTTGTTTGGCTCCTGCATGACACAGTGGAGGCTTATTGCGCACATGCAGAGCTGCACGTGATGTCAGCATTTCCAGGTTTTTCTCGGCTTAGTGTTTACATGGAGCAAAACAGTGTTTTCGATAAGTTCCACTATGGAGTGTGTTTTCAAAAGTTTACATTTTCGGTCGGCGACAACGCTGTTTCCGTCTAAATGGGAGGCTGAAACGCAACAATACTTTTGCGTTTCACCCAAAAACTGTTGTCGTGTAAACGGGGCCTCAGAGCACCAGGCTGTGGGTTATACTAAATGTAGCCGGCAACTAAACTTGGCTACAAACATATAAAGTTTGCTTGTTGTCATGTTTCAAACATCAGCACTGCAAACGTGTTGATGAATATATAAATATATTACCTTATCATGTTGTTTCCACTAAGAAGTTGTCTTGAACAAAGAACATTACTGCAGTATAACTGCTGCATGTGGTTTGGACTGAACATTATCGCAAACACCTTAGCCCCCCGGTTTAGACTGTTCTCTATTACTCTTCTGTTTAGCTTTCTTGTGCTCTCCTGTGCCTTTTCTGTCAAACAGGGCAGCTCCAGTGTCCAACATTACTACAAAACAAATGATAGAAATTCTTTTCCTCCAAATAAAGGACAAGTTTGACTTCTCACTTCTCTCTTCTAAACTTTGTGAAGTGTCATTTAAAGGACTTTGGGTCTATGTGTCGTAGATGAATTCATATTCTTCTAAGAGAATCTGACCTAACCAACACTTAAATCTAACCAATTTGATGCTGATATTCTGATTTTCACTTGTGCATTATGATTAGGCAGACATTTAAAACTTAGACTAGTTCAAGATGTGCCTTTAAAGTACAAGGAAGGTATAATGTGTTCCCAGTTTGTTACCTCTAATCCCTAAAAAGAAACTAAGGAAAAAGTCATTCCTGAACCTGGTGGGCCCCTGATGACTGTCCTCTAACAGGAGAGGACATGATATGCTGTAACACAGAGTGTCAGGCTTTGGTGTGCATGAGTGCAGATACACTCTCTTGTTTAGTCTGAAAACACTGTCAAGTGTTGCCATGTCTCCGGGTTCCTACCCACCATGCTCGGCTCCCAGCAGGCAGCACTCTGGCAGCATCTTGGGGTGTCTGGGATCCACCTCCACTTTGATGGATACGTTGTTTCCTGCACACACAGATAAGGACGTGGACCAACAATTGGTTTTTAGTAGAAAGAAAAAACTGAGGACCTGTCTTTGACAGTGCTGAGAACTAGCTTCCTACCGATGGCAATGCGTCTCATGGTGTCAGAGCGGCTGGGCTTCTCCGGCTCTAGTATCCAGGTCTTACTGTCAATCTCATCCAGGATGTCCCAGAACTCTGTCAGAGACTCCAAAAACAGGCAGAACTGACTGTGGAGCAGCTCCAGAGTACTCTACCAAACCAAGACAGAACATACACAACACTCACAATAAAATCATTGAAATTTGCGTCTTTAACAGCAGGAAGCTCCTGTTAAAAAACAACAGTGATAGATATTTAGGACATGTCATTTTCCAGCCCTGATACATGATTGGTAGGACAAGAAGAACTCACGAGCTCAAACGGTCACCCTGTTGGAATTAAAAGTTTTCTTCCTCCTCCTCCACTTTAAAGCCTCGTTTCCACCAAGCGGATCTGTTCGATTCGTCTCGGTACGGCATGCATTTTGTGGCGTTTCCATAGACTAAAACCAGGACGGGTCCCCTAATAAGCACCAAACCGGCCCCAGGGGTGGGGCTATAATCCCTGCAGTGCGATGATTGGTCAAAAGATCGGTAACTTCCCGTGCAACAGCAGTAAAAAAGGAACAACACACAACCCCGAACACAGCCTTTCCTGAAAACAAAGCTTCATCGTGTTATGGAACAAAGAGCCACATGATGATCACAAAGTAGAAGAGTTGCTGGATGTTCTCCATCATTGCTCTTTGTTTACAACGCCGTTAATTTCTTTTTCGTTGCATTTATTCGCGGGGTACACTGTGTAACACTCATAGCGCTGCAGTGACATCACGCGTTACGTAGCTGATGCGGCTCTCGACATCATTACATCATTATGGAAGGCATTAAAAAAAAAAGTGTTAAATTACAGTGTCACCTTTCTTTAACCTGCACCTACAAAAGTTATTTTCCCTGTCAACAAGCCCAAGTTATTAATTAAAGATATGTTCCCCTGTACACATAGCTTGCATCTAAAAAAAACAAATCAGATGACGATGTCAATGACACCAGGTGACACACTGAACATTTAAGAAACCAAAAAGTTCATTGTTGTGATTCATTTGAGGCAGCTAAAGTGACTCAGAGTGTAAACAGAAACTGACCAGTTGGTAAAATCTGCAACAACTTAAGGCACACACATCCATCTTTATACCCACACACAGAGAAGAAAGGAAGTCTGATAGAGGTGTCAGAGAGCAATACAGATGGAATGAGCGGGAAAGAATTAGGGGAAAAAATGAACCAAAAATTATGGGTCATTGTGCCAGCACAGTGCACACAATTAAGCATCGTCCAGGTGCTGAGAGCCTCAGCAATTACAGCCCAATTAATGCCAGTGGCATGATTATGGTTACAGCTTAGGATAACTACGCGAGGCCCAGTTCAGAGAGAGAAAAAAGACGGGGGGAAGAAGAGCTGGTAATTGAATTCCTACTGTATCTGAGAAAAGACCGTGAGGGAGAGTGGAAGCTGGAAGAAAACATAAAAGAGAGTGAATCTAAGCTTAAGTGTTATCTATTTACACTATCTACTGAATCACTCACCTCAATTTAGCTTTTTAAAGCAGCTGGGCAAAAATAATTCACCCCTCTTTGCAGGGATACTTATAAATTGTAAGGTGTTAAAAAGTCCAGAAAAACAGACAGGCATGGACTAATCAGAAGGCCAATGAGGGCCCTCAGATGAGATGGTCTATTCAGGGCCCTGAGATGAAGAGGCCTCATAGGATCTGTGAGAGGAAAGGGCTTTCAATGTCAGAAAACAAGGCTGCAGAGGAGGAGGAAGAGGAAGAAAGATGATCTGATCCAAAAACAAGGCCTAATGTAAAGACCGGCCAGACACTAGTCTTAATCTGTAATCAGCTTCATCTAGGGCTGAAAGATCGTTATCGTATCGATATGGACGTATGAATATATCATATATAATACATAATACAGCTCACCCTCCATGTAAATCCCAGACAGTTGCATGATTATTGATGATTTTCTGTTAATATCAATGACTGACAGTGAGCTGTAATACATCAACTACACTTTCCACATCTTGTTATAACATCATGCTTTTATTTTTCTGTAAAATGGTTAGTTTTCACTACACCCCGAGTCATACTGGATCATATCGACATCTAGATATCTGGCATTAATATCAAGACATGAAATTCTGTCCATATCATTCAGCCCTAGCTTCATCAATCAACTACTGTTTGTACAGGAATGCCTCATAGCGGATGTTATTTCATGACTGAGAGCAAAAAGAGCAGGTGAGGCCGTACTCTTTGTCATATGAAGCTGATTGCAGCCAGGCTAATGTCTGTCACATACCCACCTGTCAGTCAAATCAGCCACACCCCCAATTAAGCATAATTATGCACAAGTCTTACCCATGTCACTGACTGTCAGTGAGAGGAGAGCATGCATGACTGCAGCATTAGATTCATACATAAGCAGCACATCTAATTCTTTAGGATTGGATGCACAAGTCTGTGAAGTGCCTGTGTACCATATTTACACGTGTCCAAACTTGCGCGTCACACATTTTAAAGCCTTAATATGTGTAAAACTTGTGAAGAACAGTTGAGCTGACAGCAAAATTGAATGTGAAGACAGAGAACACATCAACTCTGCGAAACTGTCTTGTGTTCACATGACGCCACCTAAACAGATCCAAACACAGGTGAGGTGCAGAGACCAGCAACCTGTAAATGTGTCATTCTTTCTATAGAGATCTCCAACTTTTCTTTTATTTTGGACCCAGAACAAATATGAAGCCCATTTCTAGTCCAAAATCTGTAGCTCCTCAAGTCTCCCTTTCAGGCTGGTTGTGGAGATAACGGAAACAGTGGCAAAAGTTTTGGACTGTTTTTTTAGTTTTTTGTGGCAAAATGGCAGGCATTGTCAAACACTCCATCACTGTTCCATCCAGATTTGACTCCATCACAGTTTTGCACGGAAAAAAATGATGCTGTACAGCATATTCAGCAGAAATGTGCTTGTACTTTTCACAGCTCTAGCAGTTAATAGTCTCCAACTCCTCCAGCAGAATTTTCGGATTTTTTTGGCCTTTTCTCAGAAAATATGAATGATAACACAAGAACCTTTCTGTCACTCATGGTTAGAGGTTGGGTGAAGACATTTATTAACAAACAACTGTGTTTACTCTTTTTAAATCAAAATGAGAACAGGAACTTCAAAAAATGACTTGGTTCATTTTTTTATACGCAAACACTGATTACAAACAAATAGATCACAGGTGAGGATGGTTACCTTTAGTCCACATTCAAACACATTTGTGTTCACTTTTGTATATTGGGTGGGGGAAAAAAATCAATTCATGTAAGAATCTTGATTCTACTCACTTACTATTCTGAATCGATACATAAAATCCCCAAATCGATTTTTTTTATTATTTTTTTTTTAACCCACATTGCCTCCATCTCCCAGCTAAACGCCACGCATCCCCGTATAGTGCAGCGGGAAGAGTATCCTCCACTGCTGGAGATACTGGAACTCATATCCACACACAGATCAGTGTTTAATAATCTGAATGCAGGCGGAGGGAATAAACTTAAATCCCACACCAGGTCGGAGTTTGTTCGCGCAGGTTTCATGTCAGACGTGAGCACAGCGAGTTTTACAAAAGACCCAACAGAGGTTCATAGATTCATATTTAGATAGTTAAGATAGTTAGAATAGATACGACACCAAGAAAGTGTCTAAGATTTCACTCTACCGCTGCCAGTCTCTGTAAAATACGTTGCATGTGAAAATTCAGCGCGTTTTGTCAGCTGATCCCTACATCTCACTTTTTTTTTTACCTTTAACGACTCACTTTAAAACTTTAAAAGGCCGTTTTCAGTGATCAAAACAATTCTAAGTCCACAGTAAAGTTTGCAGAGAACATTCAGGGGGCGCTGGATCAAACTTTTCGAGTGTTGTTTTTTTGTTTAGGGAGAGCCGTAATGATCACAGGATTTACCACCAGGATTGTCGCTTCACTCTCAGCAATATTATCATGTTAATCTAAATTTCTAGTGAAAAAGTGGAATATTCAATAAAAAAAGACATTTATTTACATGTGATCACAACTGAACAGCGCGAAGTAACTTTTTACAGTCTGTTTTTGCCCAGCTTTCTGACATTTAATTTGAAATGAGGAACCTTTTAAGACTATTTAAATGCATTGAACATTTTTTTTGACACAGTACTTAAAGCAAACTATCTGCATTTAATAATTTCTCCTCTTTCACATGATGTTAAACAATTACAGCTTTCCTTTCCTTATATTTCTGAATTTTTACTTCAAATGAGCAACATTTTTATATTGTTTCAATGCATTGAACGTTTTTTTTAATTCACAGCATCCTCATTGGCAGCTTTGACACACTACTTTTTACAATTCATTTTGCATTTTCACACTTCTGTTTCACATTTTAAGTTTACAGCTTGTTTATCTCAAGCTTTCCGTTTTTTTTGTTTCAAATGTGCAACATTTTCAGATTGTGTCAATACATTAAACAATTTTTGTTTAACAGCCTCCTCCTTTTCATCTTTGATGCAGTACTTTCAGCAATTTTTCATTTTGCAGTTTCTCATTTTGCTCACACAGCATCAGCATTTCAACGCATTGTCTCACACACACACACGCACGCACACACACACATGCACGCACAGGTTAATTTCTCTAGCCATTCTAGTTCCACACAAATGCATAGAGTGGCATGTCTTGGCCCTGCAACAGAGCAGGCAATAATTACTCATTCAAATGAACATGTCAGGACTGCCGACAGACAAGCCCTTCCCCCGCCACACATATACATGCGTGCACACACACACAGTGCAAATCAGACAAAAACACACTTGGCACAGATGCAAGCACATACACAAACATATATACACACACACACTTCATGTTGCAGTGTGGGAGAGATCCATCAACGGCCCAGCAGGCAGACAGGGTCCATACGGAAGCGCTGTTCTAAGCTGGTCCTCACTGTACGCCTGCCATGTATCAGCTCAACAGCACACACACACACACACACAAGCATCTCTCTGCTCAAATTCTCTTTCTTTGTCTCCTATCTAATGTTTACCTACACACACACATTCTTATGTTACATATGTGATACACCAGGTAGAACAGTCTAGTTCAATGCTGAGACATGGAGCAGTGGTTTCTATGATGAAAAACTGCTGGTGTGAATGAGAAATAAAAAAACAAAACAAACAGAATATCCAAGTGTGTGTGTGTGAGAGAGAGAGAGGGAAAGACTAATACTCTTAACACTAATAAGTCAGTATAACCAAGCACTCTGAGTTCACCCAACTTCATAAAGCTCCCTACAGTAACTCTCCAGGGACATCCGATTTAAAAAGGTGAAAACAAACAAACACTGGGCAGGCTGTCAGCTTAGCATTAGCAACCCTGTGGCTCAGTTGTCAGTAGTGCGAAAATATATCAAACTAGAATGTGACAACGGCACTAAAGCTAATTTATGACAACAATCTTTTCACAAAGCATTCAGTAGGACTAAAACATCCTAAAACAACATTTAACGTAGTTCACTAACAAAGGAAAGGATACTCTACAAGAACAAAATATCCAAAAAGCTCTGAGAAGAAACTGGGACACAAATGTATGCTGTATTCGTTATCGTTTCATTTGTTTCATGTGTTTGTAAAGGCGTCTTGTGAAATAAAGGTGTCTTGAAAAAATAAAATGTATCATTATTATTATATACTTGGTGGGTCCTTCCATTCAAACACTTGGTTACCCATCCTGCCACACTACAGCTGTACAGCACGGTCTGTGACAACATGAGAGCTAATTCTAACATGAAATGATCAGTTTAACGGAGGTTTGTCCTGTGTTTCTGCTGAGCCTCACAGCTCACTGGATTGGTCCCTCTACTTCAGTGGTTCCCAAAGTGGGGGTCGGGACCCTTTGGGGGGTCGCGAGACATTGATAGCGGGTCATGGAATGTGTCCCAAAATCGAAAACTATGAACAATTCATGAACATTTTATCCATTATTGTGAGAATAAAAGCAAAAATTGGGGTGAAAGATAATATATAATTATGCAAACAGAAAATGTTTTATCTGTTTTTCACATTTCTTTGTTCAAGTTTGATGCCGTGAACTCAGCAAAGTGCACATTAGTCAGTAAATTTTCTATCGATCAGTTAAATTAAGTATCCTCAGGGAGGGTTTTGTTGGTTTTTGTCTGTTTTTGGATTGTCCCATTAGTGTTGTACCACAGCAGGGGGTCACCAGTCCCTAACGCTGCTATTTTGGGGGTCACAGGCGGAAAAGTTTGGGAACCCCTGC
>RPOG01002303.1:0-15387 GCA_008086565.1 Thalassoma bifasciatum | reverse complement strand
CAGTGGTTCCCAAAGTGGGGGTCGGGACCCTTTGGGGGGTCGCGAGACATTGATAGGGGGTCATGGAATGTGTCCCAAAATCGAAAACTATGAACAATTCATGAACATTTTATCCATTATTGTGAGAATAAAAGCAAAAATTGGGGTGAAAGATAATATAAAATTATGCAAACAGAAAATGTTTTATCTGTTTTTCACATTTCTTTGTTCAAGTTTGATGCCGTGAACTCAGCAAAGTGCACATTAGTCAGTAAATTTTCTATCGATCAGTTAAATTAAGTATCCTCAGGGAGGGTTTTGTTGGTTTTTGTCTGTTTTTGGATTGTCCCATTAGTGTTGTACCACAGCAGGGGGTCACCAGTCCCTAACGCTGCTATTTTGGGGGTCACAGGCGGAAAAGTTTGCTCTACTTTACAGTTACAGTACACTGATTCAGGTCAGTCCAATCCGGTGTGAGGCAAAGGAAAAAATCTTTCAATGAAAGGGTAAAAACATGAGACAGTTGCATTAGAGTGTAATATCTACATTCCTAGTCTCGGACCACCAGAGTTGCGTTCAGGGCAGCCCTGTATTTTGGCATGCCAGATTGTATGGAGACAAGTTGGGGAAGGCCACATAGGTGTGAGTTAAATGGAATTGATAAGCAATAGACATGTTTTATTTTGCTATTATTTTTCCTATTCCTTGTTATTATAAAACAAAATAAAAAGTGTACAGTTTCACTTTCCCACCTCTTCAGATTTAACAAATTTAAGAATCAGATTGGGATTCAGTATTGGCTGGTATTCAATACTACAAATAGGGATCATGAATATAAAATGCTGATGACCTGATCATCCCTAATATATCAATTTTTTTATAGCTGGCTGCAAATATTGATATTTGGGGAAAAAAATCATGACCCTTTCTATTCAACTAACAACAACACCACTCTTTTAAACCTCAAACCTTCCATAAATCACTAAATAGTTGACTATCCCTAAGTGTTAGAGACTAGTGTTTGCTAAGATAAGTCTATAAATGGTAAAACTGAAATGGACTTATTCTTACGTTTCTCTTTTCAAATCTTTCTGACCACTCAATTTACTTTCAGTGTCAAAAATCCTTCTCTCTGCTTCAACTCTGCGATGTCCGCATCAGGACCTCCAGTGGTGAACCTCCAACAAATGATTTTTGAAGTGTATTTTGTTGAACACAGCTGACAAATAATGATGCGACAGAATCAGCATAATAAGCTGGCATCAGTGCCTCACAGCTGGAAGTCTGTCGCTTTGAAATTTTAATTAAAGACCTTTTTTGTATGAAGTGTGTGATGAGGATAAATGAAACTAAAGATGTGTGATTTCAAAAAGCAGGTCAAACTTGTTCATGCCGCTTCTGCGGGTCGTTTGCTGGTGAATCTCACACCAAACCTCAGTTAAGTGTCCACTGAAGAATCATTTGACACAAGAGGAATACCCCCTTCATAGTTTGACACAAATCTTAACTTACCTGTGGCGTCCATGTAACAGGCAGAGGGATGGGCAGGTCAGCTGAGCATTCAGGAGCCTCTGCAGGGTGCTGTGGGTGAGAGTATTGGACAGAAATATTGATTTAAATTTCAAAGCTACTCAGTCTGAAACAAGGTTCCTATCCCTGTAAAAACAAGTTTAAAAAGAGCACCATTACCAAAAACGACCCTTCACCCTCTCTGACCTGTTTGGAAAGTGAATACTTGTTGGATCTCAGCTCCTATTATTAGCTCCCATAAATTATTACCACAGTATTGCCAGACAACTTTCATATGCAGCCAAAAGCTTCCTGACTGCTTTTGTCAGCACGAATGAGCCTGGTTGTTTTTCTCTTTGTTCACCTTCACCAACAAGCTACTTTCTGTCCTTCCCCTGAGCTCTTCCTTCCTCCCTCCCCTGCGATCCAAGCCCCTCCACGTGTATGTGCCAGTGCTGCCTCCTCCCTAGCTGTGCCTGGTGAGGGATGACCTGGCGCTGGATCTGGCGGAAGCAGCTGGAACACGGGACAGACTTCAAGCTATTTTTACCCATATGCCAAAGGGGCGAAGAGGGCCAGGTGGGCTCAGAGAGGGGTCCCACCACCCTCCCATGTCTCTGGTGGATGTCATCTGGGCTTAGGTAAGCACCAACTCACCCTGCCACTCACTACCACATGGTGAGACACATGTACACCTGCAAGCTACACACATCAGCTTTAGACACAAAGACTTTACCTCTTACTTCTGCATTCGTTAAATTTACTTAATGAGGAGAAGCTATATGTTTTAACCAATGACTGTATATAGAATGGACAGCGTGCTTCCGCCTGTCACCGTTCTACGTTTTTGAGGCCAAAAAACCCTGTTTCTCTAGCCGCCATGTGCAGCCAGAGTCTGCGCAGTAGAGAATTTCCGGTGGAGCCAAGTAAAAAAGAGAAATAAAAATATTTATTTCTTCTTCTTCAGAAGGTTTAGTCTCCTTTTGGCTCTTTCCCGAAGTTTCTTATATCCCCGATAAAAACTACTCAGGAACGGCAGCTGTCAACTATCGTAAAACGAAACTTATATCGCGGTTTTTAACGTCCAATAACTAATGAGAAACTAACTTCTCAGAAAAAAAAACACCTGAACACCATGCAGCCAAATGACATCGTCAGACTACCTTAGCGTAAGGATGAGAGAAAAGTTTCTACGAGGTATCGTAATTTTTTAAAGTTTTCCCGGCTCATATCTGGAATACATGGGGAGGAGGGGCTTATGACCTATACTGCAGCCAGACACCAGGGGGCGGGGCTTATGACCTATACTGCAGCCAGACACCAGGGGGTGGGGCATCTGCTGGAGGCTTCAGATTGAGCCAAACGTCGTTACGTCCACTCATTATACAGCCTATGGTTTTAACATTCCAAATCCCACTATAAATCCCTTCATGTCAAACTTCCATAAATTTTACAATTGCAACAACTCCAGCTTTATCACAGAGCCCATCCTCTTGGTTTAGGACTTCATGACCCATGAAAAAGTCTGTTTCCTTTTTACCAGGGGTGCAAACTCATCACTAGGGATGGGTATTGAAAACCTGTTCCTGTTAAGGAACAGTAAGAAGTTGTTCAATCCATTGATATTGATAGCCTTTTTGTGTAACAATTCCCTTATCAATTCTTTCCCATGGCTGGAGATACAATCAGCCCTGAATAATATAAATAAAGGTAATTTATGAACGTCCTTTGACAACACCATTGCTTCCTGTACAGGGACTAATTTGGATCCTTGAGTAAATTAGAGGGGTTACCAGTTACCTTAATGTCCCAATAATTGAATCTACACCAAAATTAGCATATTCAGAGATGACTAATGTGGTTAACTCGGGGCCCGAGTTACCTGTATCTATTCAATCTATCATTTCAGAGTAAATCAACATAAGCCACTACCTGCTCCTGCTTCTTGTCATCTCCTCTCCAATCATTTTCAGATCTGTGACATGCAAACATTTCAGACATCCTGCTACTTCACCAACCAACATTTATCGTTATCTCCACTCTGTAAAGGTAGTTCCAAGCCCCCAAACAGCAGCGAGCGCAGACAGCAGCTATGCAGATGAGTGTGGGTGTATTACTTTTCTTTATGCATAGAGGAAGGCTTTCCAGCACGCTGAGGTCTATGTGGAGATATTTTATCTGTGCTACATCTCAGTCACAGTGGGTTATCATGTCTCCCCACACCCGCTCCAGTTTGACCCAGATTTAGGGGTGCAGATGTAAATCAGAGATTTGCTATCAGCATATTGAACATCCCATACGCATTTGGTGGAGTTGGTCTGTTTCAATTTGGATTGGCTGTAGGTCAACATCAAATTGAGGAGTTTTCCAGTTGATGGTAGGTAATTGTAAGAGTGAAAAGTACTTACAGTAAACTGCATGTGTGTGAACGAGTGTGTGTTTCTGAAAGCACTGAGAAAATGTGTCTTACCTTCGACTTGAGTTTAATAGTGAGGATGTGCTGCCTTCCAGAGGAATCTTCCGCCTTTAGTTTCAACGTTCTGAACTCTGTGTCTATGATCAGCAGCCTGATCTCACACACAGACACACACACACACACAAAACACAATAAATCAACACCTGTGCACAGAGAAGGGTACACTTAACGGGGTAAACTGGCAACAGCTATCAGCCTTCATTAATCACGTCTGCTGGGAGTCATATTGAGACATCAACACTTAAGATTTATCCCCCCTGTGTACAAACACAGTAACATTACATCAGGATACAGCTCCATGCTCAGAACATTACAGACACTGCTTCCTTTTCCTCTCTGAAGTTTAACCCACACTCAGCCTCGTCGATTTTTACGGGTCAATGGAGAGAAAGAATAACTTCAATCACACAGATGACGAGAGCACTTTATGCTGATTCAACATTGAAATGTTATGGATTAAAAATAGCACACTGTAAAGCACACACAACTGCCAGTAAGCTTTGTTTTTGAGCAAAAGAAATAAAGCAAATAACATCTAACCAGAACTGAATATGATAGGGGCTAAAGAATGAACATGCTTGTTTTCTGTTAATAAATACATGTTGTAATAATTATGATCTTCAGAGTAATAGCTTTTGATGTTTCAATGGTTTGATGGAATTTTCCGTCAGGTTTGTAAATGTTACAGCACGTGAGGTAATTAGACAAGATCCCGATATATGAGGGTTTCAGGTGGATCAAACAATTCATAAAAATAAATCTTCTGGCAGATGATATTATTTTGTACCTCAAAGACCCCGGAAACTCTCTTTATAAATTACAAACTGTTTTGCACACTTATGGCAATATCTTAGGCTACAAGGTGAATTTAGAAAAAAGTGAAATTATTTCATTGACAAATTCTGATCACTCCACACTCCAGTTCACAAACCCATACAGATGGTCTCCAGATGGTATAAAGTACCTTGGGATAATTGTAGACAACAACCTCAAAAATCTATATCAATTAAATTACCTCCCACTGCTCAATAAAATAGAAGATGATCTCCAAAGGTGGATGGGTTTGCCCCTCACCTTAATTGGCAGAGTTAACTGCATTAAAATGAATGTACAACCAAGATTACAGTATTTGTTTTAATCCCTGCCTATTTCATTGCCACAATTAGTTTTTAAAACTCTTAATAGATACGACAGACAATTCCAATATGGAACTGTAAAATACTTTGGGTATCCATGGGAAAATTGACTTGGGACTTAAGTTCATGGGGACTTCGACTACCCAGTTTTAAAAACCACTACTTGGCAGCTCAAATGAAGTTAATTTCATGTCTGTTTGAGGGGAGTGATGCCCCTTCAAGGTTTTTTTTAACCAATTTTTGACACTATTCACTCTTTTATGCCATTATTGGACCATTTATTTTGCAACAAATTGACCATTATTCAGGTTTAATCCCAACTTTCTTGCCCCTTTTTTGGTGACTTTGGCCATTTTTGCCACTTTTCACAGATTTTTGTGAGGTTTTTTCTACATTTTTGCTACTTTCTGGAGTTTTTTTTAAGTTTCCTTCAAAAATGTTCTGGATAATTTTTGTTGCTTCTAAGCCATATTTATCTCTATGCCAATTTTGCTCATTTTTTTGCTACTTTTTGAGTTTTCCAAGTTTTACCCCAATTTAAGTACCAATTCTTGTTTTTGTTTTTTTTGGGGCAATTTTACCAGCTTGAACTAAGTCTTAAATTTTTGGCCATTTAAGTCACTTTTCACTCCTTTATGCCATTATTGGACCATTTATTTTGCAACAAACTGACTATTATTCAGGTTTAATCCCAACTTTCTTGCACTTTTTTGGTGACTTTGGCCATTTTTGCCACTCTTCACAGATTTTTGTGAGTTTTTTTTCTACATTTTTGCTACTTTCTGAAATTTAAAAAAAAGTTTCCTTTACAATATTCTTGATCATTTTTGTTGCATTTAAGTAATTTTGATCACTTTCTATTCTTTTTTGCCACTTTTGGACCGTTTTTTTTTAACACCTTCTCACTATTTTCCAGATTCACTCCCAATTTTCTTGCCAATTTTTGACACTTTTCACTCTTTTTTGCCTACATTCGTGTCCCCTTTTTGGACTACATGTCCTGAAAGAAAAGGTCCACACTGATTTTATATATAAGCGTAACACTGGAGCTGTCAACAAAAGGACGGATAGCCCCAAACTGAGGCATCTGATTAAACTTTGGTATGAGGCTCACAAAAATCTCGGATTCAAAGTGGGACTGTTGCCTAAGACACCTTTAAAACAAAATGAACTCATACCTATGACTCTTGACAATATCATTCTGGATGTATGGCACCATAAAGGAATCCAACGCCTGGAGGACTGCTTTGATAAAAGACTCTTCATGTCATTTGAACACGTGAAAAGGAAATATAACCTGTCTAATCAGACTTTTTTAAACTAACTTTTCAATCTGGGTCCTGAAGTGACCTTACCTGTAATGAGTGTTGTGGAGAGATTTCTGTATGAGGGGAACACATGTAAATTCATTTCTACGATGTACCGCTTGTTGATGAATGAGGGCCCAAAACCAGGTTTGCATAAGTCTAGAGTGAAATGGGAGTCAGATCTTAATGTCACAATTGATGAGCAGTTAAGGGAAGATTTATGTCAAGACAGCATGTCAACTACTATCAGTGCCCGGTACAGACTGATTAATTATAATATTCTACATCAAGTATACCGTACCCCATAAAAATTACATTAATTCAAATCTGATCTCTCAGAGATGTGCCTGAAATGTAATACTGAAGTTGATTCCTTGCTGCACTGTACCAAAGTGAGCCCTTTCTGCCATGATATCTTCTCCATTTTAACCAGAGTAACAGGAGTTGGTGTTCCACTGGACCCTGAATTGTGTTTATTAGGGGACTTTACACATTTTCGTGGCTCTCTCACCAATGCACAACTTAAATTTATGAATGTTGTTCTGTGTGGGGCCAAGAAATGCATTGCAGTGTCATGGAAATCTGATTCCCCTCGTTTAAGTGATAGGTGGACTTCTGAGATGAACAGTTGCATCCCCATGGAAAAAAAAATCACATACTGTCTGAGAAAACAATGTAACACATATTTTTTTTATTTGGCAGCCTTATTTAGACCATATCAGCACAATCTCCACACCAAGAACTTAATTTGATTCTATTTTGATCAAGTACACTGACCACTCAGTTTTTTTTTTTTTTTTTTTTTTTTTTTTTTGGGGGGGTCTCTTTTCTATATCTATTTCTCTTCTTTTTTTTATGATAAAGTAAAGATGTCAGTCTTTAAGCCTTGCTTTATATTATATCTGTATACTGTTGATATATTGGTATGCTTGTATATATTGAAACATTGAAAATTAAATCATACAAAAAAAGGTTTGTAAATGTTACTGTACATTGGGAACACTTCACTGAAACTTGATTTGAAGACAATCGCAGATCGAATTGAAATCGCAATATCTGAAATAAAAATTGCAATTATATCTTTTTCAAAAACTGTTCAGCCCTACTTCAGGTATTATTCAAAAGGGTGCCATATTTATTTCCAAAAAGCAGCAGCCAGCAGGAGCAGTCAATAAAAGGCTCAAAGTCAGAACCTTTGACATTCATCATTAACAAGTTTGTTTTTCTAGTAGAGTGTCCAGCAACAAAACAGCAGATTTCAGGATGTAAGAGCAGAGGATGTTCATGATTTCATCGGTGCTTAGAAGATTCAGATACATTAAACACAACTCCCAAATCCAACAAAGCTGGAGTTGCATTGTGTGGGGAGTGAGAACATTTCTATGCAATTATTTGTGAATGAGGCCCAATGCTTCTTAAACTACAACTGGAGGAATTTAAGAATTCGATCATCCACAGTTCATAATATCACCAAAAGATTAAATCTCTGCACTTTGGCAGCAAGGCCCCAGACTATCATTAAATGCTCTTGATCATTGACCTCTCAAATCCCATATCATTGTGTACAGGATATTAGACCATGGGCTCAGGAACACTTCAGAAAACTATTGTCAGTTAACATAGTTCATCACTACATCAACAAGTGACAGTTCAAACTCTACCATGCAAAGACAAAGCCAGATATCAACAAACCACATTTGCTGCCAGCCAAGCCACGTGTTTTTCAGGAATGGCCCCTCTTTATTTCTGCAAAACAATGCCAAGACACAGACACCCTCAGTTCACAAACGCTCATTGAGTGTTGTTCAAAGTAAAAGTGATGCAACACAGTGGGAAACATGACCCTCTCCAGGCTTTTTAGGAACGTGTTGCAGGTATCAAACCCTAAATGAGTGCATATTTACACACACATTAAAAAAAAAAGTTTCTTGGTTCACACACTAAGTATATTATCTTTGTAATTGAATATAGATTAAACCAGATTTTCAAATCATAGTATTCTGTTTTCCTTTTAATTTCATTGGAATTGGGGTTGTTCGATTGACACAAGTTGTTTCAGTTCCTAAATGATTTATTCAGTTAAGAGTAAAGGCAGATAAATGTACCAACGCTACAGGGTCTTTGTTAGTCACAGGAGTCGGCATCTAGCCCTTATAAAGTGATGTGTCTACCCTGACCTTATCAAAGGTCAACAGTTTCAAGCTTGAGTCAACCTCTAAATCAGACCACCTCCTCACTGAGCTAATTACAACCTATTGAGACTGAGGACAAAACACTGATCTGACCTGTGCACACACCAAGACCGCAGTCAGATTTACTGCTGCACACTGTAAAGGAGTCACTTACTCCCCCTCTGGAGTCCTTCTCTGCTCAACTGAAGGCCTGGAGACAAAAGACCGATCTGAGACAAAGGATTTGGATGGTCCTCCTCCAGATTTACAGTACATTACGATGGACACTCTGTGCCGAGGCTGACATGGGCTGTATATCTGCCAAGGATTTATGGAGTGTGTTAGAAAGGAGTGATGTGAGCAGCGTACTCAGGAATGACATACGCACTTAGGGAAGTGATGGAAGGACGGTGTACCATGTGCCCGATTCATAAAAACGTCTGCCTCAAACAAATGCAATCAAACGTCTGCAAAGGCCAGCGCGTTCCAAGTTCATGTGCACACTAACATTTTTAACTCCTGCACCTCCAGGAGCACAAAAACACAGGTTTAACTGTTTCCACTATTGCATAAAAACTAACCTCTGGAAGAAATTTCACAGCTTACATCTCTTTCTCTTACACTCTGTTACCCAATCACACTGCCCTATTTCAGAAATACAAACTTTAAAAAGAAGCCAAATAGAGATTTCCCAGAGTAGAAATCTAAAACAAAACAAATGAAACCAATCTATTACCTGACTGGGCTAAAGATAAGTAAACACCCATTAACAGTTAACACAAAGCATGATTTCCTTCACACAACGGTGCTTTGAAAGTCATAGTCATCAGGTTAACAATGTCTAACTGGTTAACTGAGCATGGCTAACATTAGTAGGACCGTTATAAAAAAAATCAACTTTAAAAAAATCTTTTCTACCTTTTGAAATTTCATATCTACTCATGAAGTCCACAGATTGAGCTTTACTGAGGAAAATTGCTTTCCCTTGCAGCAAATGCGCTGAAATGCCGACGCTAAATGTGCTGAAATGAGTGTCCAAAATAAATTTGATTAATAGATAAAATTGCTAAATGTAGTTAAAGCTATAAATGTGGATCCTGTGACATACAAATTGCAAAAAGCAGTGAACCAAAGCTGAAAATGTTGCCTATGTGAAGTTAAGATTGCAGAAAGCAGTGAAACTAATCTGAAAATATCATTCAAGTGAAATAAGGATTGCAGAGAATGGTAAACAAAGCAGAAAATGTTGAACATTTACATTAAAAAAATCCTAAAATCGTTAAATAAAGCTAGAAGACATTTGAAATAATTTCAGAAAGCTGCTTTAGTTTTTGCCTACTCTGCTGAAATGAGGGAAGTTATCATTAACAGTTGAATCAGTTCATTGTGTGAAGAGCCTTTAATGACTCATAAGCAGCAGAAGTCTGAAACATGTTAGCAGAGCTGTATCATTAAATAGTTCCATAGAACACATGGTGAGTGTTTGTACAATTCTGGGCTACGCAGACTGGCTGGGGACTTCAGACTTGACGCCCTAAACATAACCAGAGCCAACACCTCCGTACTCCGTGTGGCTTGGTTAAGTCTGGCTTATAAATCCATTTTGAGGATCACAAGCCCTTTGACTACTTCAGTTTCCTGTTTTTACATCATTTTAAGATTTGCCACAGATCTGTCATACATTTCCTCTCCTCTGATAATACAAATAACACAGATAAATATAGATTTTTTGGGGGGCTGTGAATCATGTAAAGATACTACAAGGGCACCAGAAGGACAAAATAAGCAGCTTGTAATGAGCAGAGTTCAGTGAAAACATCCGAAATTTTCTGTTGTATTTTAAAACAGGTAAAAAGTCATTCAAAATACATATGTCTTCCTGCATACCAGTTCTTACTTTTGACCATTCATCAAGGCTCAGGGGTTTACAAGAAGTGAAGAAGTCTCTTTGCTGCCTTGCTTACACACACATTTCCTTCTCCTATCCTCTGAGCTCTCACATTAAGGATAGCAGGGCCGAGCTGCAGCTCCTATTTGGTCATGATGGAAACAGCGTGACAGTCAGATGTCCTACTGAGAAGACTGATGAGAGCATCCTATTTGCAACTCAACAGCCAAGTGAGCTGCTTCCAGACAGTGCACAACATGCACACTTGAGCTTGTAAATGTGTGTCTCTCTTACTTTTCTGTGCTGACAAAGTGATTAATGGACATCAACACATTTGTAGTGCTTGTGTGTAGGGGTTTAGAAATTTACATCTGCATAACATCATATTGGAGGTATCGAGGACGATGTTAGGAGGAACACATGTACAAATCATGTAAACAAAGTGGTACACACACTTATCTTACGAGGCACAGGCACAACTTTATGCTAACTAGCCTCATCTTCAGTCTAATTCTGCCAACCAGGTCAGTCTGATTTTTTAATCAATCTAAATTCATATCCAAAAGCTGCTTACGATGTACTTTAATTCACATCAAAAGATGATTGGGGGCAGTGGCAGCAGGTAAGAAAAGTTTTGGGATGTCGGATCTGTCTTATATCCAAAGATTAATGTAACCCTTATCCACAAAACTCTACTTATGTTTGATACTTTGTCTCCCAAGTGACCCAAATGTTTCTCACTTTCTGATTTGTATTTTTTTTTTTTTGTTTTTCTTTGTAAAATATTTAAACTGTATAATTAAAAATAAAGTTTTAAAAAAAATTAGTGCAGCTCTCTGTCTGGATGTAGTGTTTCGGCTCCTATATTATGACCTACAGTGTATCACAAAAGTGAGTACACCACTCACATTTCTGCAGATATTTAAGTATATCTTTTTATGGGACAACACTGACAAAATGACACTTTGACACAATGAAAAGTAGTCTGTGTGCAGCTTATATAACAGTGTAAATGTATTTTTCTCTAAAAATAACTCAAAATATAGCAATTAATAGCTAAACCCCTGGCAACAAAAGTCAGTACACCCCTAAGAAACTACATCTCTAAATGTCCAAATTGAGCACTGCTTGTCATTTTCCCTCCAAAATGTCATGTGACTCGTTTGTGGTACTACAGTAAATTTCATTTAGGGAAACATGAACTCCAACATGTACTGTGAAATACTGCAGTCAAGCAAGAAAATGGGTGTCAGGAGTAAAAGGTGAGAAATATGAAAAACCCTCTAGGGGGAGGGCCCGGGGAATGCTTCCCTGATAGAAAATTTTGAATATTTCGCATTTTAAAGCATCAATTTGATGCTTTTTGAGAGAAAAGTATGCAGAAATTAAAGAGTATGAATGTCAGGGGTTGACTTTAAGGTCAATTTGAGGGCCAGTGGCAAATCAAATGTACTGGTCCCACTACTTCAACTACTGGCCCAGGAATGTGACTTTTGGTTTGAAAAATGAAGGTAAAACAATTTACTTTCAAAATCAGGCAAAGTAACAGTTGTGATTCAAAAGGAATCCATTAAAAAGCATTTTCTTATTCATGAAGTTCTTCATCTCAAAGGAACTTTAATGGGCCCATGTGTCGAATATTATTACATATGTGTCTTTATGTTCTAATATTAACCTTGTTCAGCTGATATGATGTAGCTGGACCAAAACAATGCTGAGTGATCCCCTGATTTATTTATCAGAAAAGAGAACTAATTCATTCCTACAAAAAAACTTTACTGTAAGATGAGACTTGTTTTGGTTAATTTAATCTAAGTGTCACCTAATTGTTAATTTAAATGTCATTATTGAGTTATTTAATGAAGTTCATGTATTTCATGTCTTACTCTGCCTCTTTAAGGTTACTCAGGGTGATGTGCGTTTGTTCTATCTCTGTATCATATCTCAGGGAACTCCCGTGGGCTCATCAGAGTTTTGTCAGCCTCTTCTCCTTCAACTGTTCCACTTTTTCTCTTTTGTCAACATTTTGGACAACCTTGCCCGGCATTTATGTTTGGAAATAAGGAGTTTAAAAAAAGATTAGAACGAGAAACCACCTGCCCTGCAATTGTGTTCAGTACTAAAATCTGACGTTTTTTAGCGCACTGACGGGAAAAGAGAGAGGGCAGCTGCGCAGCTTGCTGTTAACTGACGCGCAGGTTGATCTCTTCCAACACGAGAAACAGAAATTAAACAGACATTAAGCGTTGGCTGAGGCAGTAAATGACATGATCTCACACTGATGACTGAGAAAATGACAGTATACCATAATATGGACATGATGTGATCATGTGTTACCGTGTGTGTCCGTCCGCCCCTCCCCTTAAACAACCTCTGGTATTTCTCTCTGAAAATTCATAGTCTCTGAATACCTCTCTTTTAACCACCCAGCAATACAGTGACCCCTAAAAAGGGTACTAGTACCCTCAGGGGTACTCAAAGTGTGCAAGAGATACTCCAAAAAAAAAAACTTGATTTGAAAACAGCCTGATTACATGTTGAAAGTAGAGTACAAACTGGAGTGTAAAAGTAACACATCTTCACCTTAGTCTACAGTGAATTGCACTCGCCAAATAAATACAAATGCTAGACTCTTACTGATTGATTGAAACCTATGAGTGTGTCTATGCAGAGTTGCTGACACTCATGCCAGTCACCTGATGAACCACCAAAAATGGATAAATGGTTAAAATGGACAAATTACCCTTCCAGAGATTCATTAACTACAACCATCACTCAGCCCACAGGCAAAGATGCACAAGCCAGACCAAAAACCCAGGCTATTCCTCAACTTCAATGTCTTAACTTTGACTGAGATTCTAGGAGCAATGTGAATGTGGCTAGCCAAACTGCTAGCATAGTCACAGGTAGCAGTAAGGAGTCAGTTGTAGAGCCACTTGATGAGGGAAAGCATGCAGCGCCAGCCTCAGGCACGGAGATTACTCCGTTAAAAAGGGTTATTTGTATGTTACCATTGCTATATGTGGAGGTTTGGGTGGCGACAGGCTTAGACACTTTTTTTTTTTTTTTTTTTAAATTAAGCTGCTTCAAGTATATGAGAATAAGAGAGGTTGAATGTCTAAAGGAATACAGGCTGTGAAAACTTTGGGAACCATTGCACTAACTGGTGTCACATGAGGTAAGGAGTGATTCAGTTGTCCAATTGAGTTTTTGGGGTAAATGTGTTATTTGTAGTGGTTTACTTTCTTACGTAGCTTGACAAACCATTCATCTTAACTGCACCAGCTGAATATTGTCTTACAGATAAAACCGAAATAGCTTAAAGGTATAGTTGGTAATCTGAGCTAAATACACTTTTTAAAATACTGGCTAAAATGATCTATATGTCACAATGGCAATAAAGACCATATGTGTTCTTAAAAGGGAACAAAACACAGCCGCTTTCTACAGCAGGAGTAACCCTGTATAAACTCCGACCTATCGGACCTGCCGTGAGGCCTGCCAGTGTGAACCAATCAGATCACCCCCCCTGCTGTCCTGCGTGTTCATAACGCCAGCGTGCACCAGCATCTCTGATTCAGTGCGCATAACCAAGCATGGATGTTCTAAAGAATGCAGCAGAATGGCAGAAAAACTTCCTATACCTCGTTTGTTGGTTACCGCTCCTCCTGCCAAACGGGCAGAAAAAGAAGGTAAGAGGCAGAGAGGATTGAATTGAGAAAAGTTTTGGACAAAGCCAGGGCGAAGACAAGAGTTTCACATCGGGACAGATTTTCAGCATGGAGACAGCTCAAAGAAGTCAAAGCTTTAAAAGTGATGCCACGGTCGCTCATTTTCTGTTGGAAAGGTAAGTTCTGAGATTTTTAGAGGGAAAAATTTAATCTCGATGAAATATTTAGCCATGTTTATTGTTGTGTGGTGATTTCAGCCCGGTGCTAACGTCAGCTTCTGTGTCCGTGATGTGTCTGAGACCTGCCATTTACTACAGACACACCAGCTTTAGCCAACAGTTCAAGTGTGGGGATTTAGTTTATCTACCTATCGTTTTAGTCATGTGAGGAGTCATGTTTTTTACTTGGATTTTTTCTGTTTTGGTGTGAAATAGGAAGTCATGTTTACATTCATTTAGCCACATTAGCCATTAAAGCTAACGTTAGCTTCTCTGTCGGTAAAAGCCTTTACATTTGTTACTTTTCTGAAACCCAGTTTAACATATTTGATTATATTTCTCAGTATGTGTCAGGGCATTAGTTTGATTCATACAGACAGACAGGCTTTGAACTGGAGGTTTTGCAGCTGTGTAATATCTGGTATCTCTGTGTTGTTTCAGTTATGTGAAGGATCGTCCACTTCCACGCCAGTTGAACTGACTGTCATCAGTCACCGTTACATGAGGATAATGCTCTGTGACAGTAGCCATGTTTGTATGTTTTTCACTTTATCATGATACTGTTTTGATGGATCTTACCCCTGAGTGGGACATGACTTGTTGTACAAAATAAAAATGACGTGTTGATGACCAGTTTTGAGTCTGTTTTTCTGAATCAATGATGATTATGATCATATGTTCGCTCGTGCACGAGCAGCGACGTAGTTTTGGAGGAGGGGAGGAGGAAGAGAGGAGGAGCTAGAGGGAGTACTCGGGAGATGCTACATTCAAATTCACGCTAGTTTCCCGAGCCTGCCAACTCTGCCTTTAACTTAACTTGAGACTTAGTAATGGCAGTCCAAAAACCACTTGGTGAATGCTCGTCTGTAAATCTTGTGGTTAGAAAGCATAATCTCTCAGCCCATGGGCCTGGCTGACCCAACACAGCCCTGCTGTCAGAGAGCCTTGATAACTGGCCTCGGAAGAGCAGTAACACAGTGTGACAGAGAGATAACACTGTGAGAAAAAGAGATGATGCTCTGTACATATACC